>JAOYMZ010028815.1:0-17002 GCA_025802335.1 Pinguicula primuliflora | reverse complement strand
CGAGATATAGATTCCAGCCTTTGATCTCATAACCTCAATTCCTAAGAAATACTTTAGCATTCCAAGGTCTTTCATCTTAAACTCTTCAAACAGGTTCCGTCTCAGGCTCTCAATTTCTTCCATATCATCTCCAGTGATAACCATATCGTCCACATAAATGATAAGGCATGTAATGCCCTGTTTCCGCCGCTTTAGAGACAATGTATGATCGGAGTTGCTTTGCGAATAACCATATTTCTTCATTGGCACTGTAAATCGTCCAAACCAGGCTCTTGGAGATTGTTTAAGGCCATGTAGAGCATTCTTCAATTTGCAGATTTCTCTCGGTCGGAAATCATCACCGAATCCAGGCGATCCCTCCATAAATACTTATTCATCCAAATCACCATGCAGAAAGGTATTCTTAACGTCAAGCTGATGAAGTGGCCACTCCAAATTTGTAGCTATAGAGAACAAAACCCGGATAGTGTCAAGCTTGGCTACAGGTGAGAATGTCTCTGAATAATCCATTCCATATGTCTGAGTATATCCTTTAGCAACCAGTCAAGCTTTAAATCTTCCAATAGTGCCATCGACTTTTCTCTTAATGGTGTAGACCCAACGGCATCCAACAGTTTTCTTCCCTTGAGGTAGCTCCCACACTTCCCACGTTCCATTTTTCCTGAGAGCTTCCATCTCCACATCCATTGCAGCCTTCCATTGAGGGATTCTCATTGCCTCAACTTCACTTCGAGGTATATCCTCACTGTAGACTGCAGTAGCAAATGCTCGAGCAGAGTCAGACATACTTGTCATCACCATATCAGCCACTGGATATCTCTAGATCTCTGGGATGTGTTCCGGAGAACATCTTTTCTTTGGAACCCCTCAGTGGACACGGTCTGGAAGCCATATCTCGGTGTAGTCGGGCTCACAGGTCCTGCATCATGATCAGTCTCCAGAATATCCGTAAAATGTGAAGGCTCAGTTGTCAGTGTACTTACCGGAATTTCCAATGAAGAAGGTAGCTGGGATGAGCCTTGGAGAACTGGTTGTACATTGTCTTCGTTACGAATCTGAACATGTGGTCTACTCGACTCATGGACCGGGTCAGTTGATACTTGTGCGTGAGGCACTTGAATTGATGAGGGTATGGAGGTGGATGAAGTTGATGGTGACGGCTGTACATGAGGTACAGTTGGAGAATGTGGCGACGACTTGCTGAAAGATAGGCTAGTAAGCCAGTCAAAGGAGTAACTTGCTGAAGTCTCCCCCTGACTCGATGACAGGCTGGGTAGTTGATAGAAATACTCCGTTTCCACAAAAACGCAGTCCATAGTGATAAACATACAGCGTGTATGAAGATTATAACACCTATACCCTTTGGGGAAATGCCATATCCCAAAAAAACGCATTTCTCGGCACAGGGTCAAATTTCGACATGTTTACTTTCGGAATATGAACAAATACTATGCAGTCAAAAATACGGGGGGTCAACGAGAGTGGTGGAGGAACATGTGATTTTTCAGACAAAACCTGGATAGGGGTACGAAAATTTAACACTTGAGTGGGCAGTCTATTTGACAAATACGTAGCTGTAGAAACGGCTTCAGGCCAAAAATTGGATGGAACCTTCGACTCAAACATAAGGACTCTAGCGATTTCAAGCAAAAAAACGGTTTTTTCGTTCAACAACCTCTTTTTGTTGAAGATTGTAGGAGCATGTGGTTTGGTTCAACATTCTTTTTTCAGAGAAAAAATCTTTCATAGATTGATTCACATATTCCCCCCATTATCTGATCGAAGAATCTGAATTTTTGTATGAAATGGGGTAAGAATCATTTGATAGAACTGAGAAAATTTCGAAAAAACCTCAGATTTAGAGCGAAGAAAATACACCCGTCATTCTCGAACAGTCATCAATAAATAGAAGGAAATAACGTAAACCCTGAGCCCCAATAATAGGAGTTGGCCCCCAAATATCTGAATGTATCAAGGAAAAAATATTTGAAACCCGAGTGTTCGAAGACAAATACGGCTGTCGATGAATCTTAGCTAGGATGCATGTCTCACAATGAAAAGGTAAACTAGGAATTTTAGGAAATAAACGGCTGAGATATTGCTGGGAAGAATGACCAAGACGTCGGTACCACAACCAATTTTAAGAGTCAGGTGATCCTTGAGTCAAGAGTGTCCGTCCCGTGAATCCACTTCGTCCACAAAGTACAAGCCATTTCTCTTAGTACCACGCCCAATTATCTTCCTCGAATGGATATCCTGTAAGACACAGAAAGACAGATACATCATAACCATGCAATTTAATTCTCTTGACACATGGCTAATAGAAAGCAGTTTATAAGATAAGGACGGAACATATAAGTAATTAGACAGCCTTATGGACGGTGAGATTTCAACAACCCCAGATCCTTTTACGGGAGTGAATTCGCCGCTTGCCATTTGAACTACTTTCTTCCTTGATTCCTGCAGATGGGCAATATCAGATAACTCATAAGTGATTGTGTGAGTAGCTCCACAATCGAAAATCCATTTTAGATTTTTTCCAACATCCGAGCTTGAGGTAATATTCATGTTTCCTGTATTGAGCTGTGGCCCAGACTTGCATTCCAATCCGTTAGTTTTTCCCTAAAATATAGACACTGGCCTCGCCCAATTAATCTGTGACTTCGGCCTAATCTGGCCAATTTCCTCTGCCGCGGGTCCAATTTTCCGATTTGGGTTGCTTTCCTCATCTTCAATTTGGTCCAATATTTCCGTCATGAAATACTTCGGCCCTGTTAACAAGGATGAACAGATTCGTTCATTATAAGGAGTGACAGGCTTTTTACTTGGTCCGGAAAGGTTTTCTCCATCGCGACTCGTCTTTGTGCGAGTTTCTCCCCTTCCGATGTTGGCGACCGCACAATCGCCGTCGTTGCCACTCACGGGGATACGAGATCCGCTATCTACGGCGGCGGCTGTCGCCCCTCGGTTCCACTGTCCTCTTCTCGGCCCCTTCGGATAACCAACTATCCGGTAACACTCTGCCTTGATGTGCCCTAATTTCTGGCAATGATCGCATCGTACATTCGGGCAACGGTATGATGATTGTGCCAAAGTCCGGCCATCTGACCGTCGTTCAGTCCCTGAATTTTGGTTTTGTGATGTTCAATTTTCTGAATCTCGCTGATTTGCATTCGAACTTTGCTTCGTCAATAGACCCGTTCCAACGCCCAGTGATGCATCTGATTGATTGGAGGCAATCGTGGAATGCGGTATGTATTTTCGGGCAGCTTCCCGCCGGAGAGTTGCGTACACAGCTTCAACTGAGGGCTAAGGGTTCCCTTTTAAGATGTCCTTGATAATCGGCTTATACTCGTTATTGAGTCCGGCCAGAAAGGAAAACAGGCGATGTTCTGCTTGCATATTGTTATATTTGGTAATGTCATTTGTAGTTTCCATTGGGTTTGGTCGTCTCCGATCTATCTCCAGCCACAAAGCACTACACTGTCTGTAGTAATCCTTGATCTGGGTCTGTCCTTGGCTTAGTCGATCTGCTTTAGTGATGAGGTCGAATATTTGGAGGCTATTCTCCCCGGCCGTGAAGGTCTTCTTCAGTATACTCCATAATTCATAGGATGTGGGGTAATGGGCATACTTCTGCACCAGTTGTTGATCCATACACTTTGTGATCCACTGGAACACCTGTGAATCTTTCTACTTCCATGAGGCATACTGTTCATCAGCTTCGCCCGGAGATTTGGTTTGGCCGGTGATATAGCCGTTCGTCCTTTCCCTTCAATGGCTCTCTCCATTAACCGAGCCCAGAGAACACAATTATGATTATCGAGTTTTATATCAACGAGAGCACCTGATTGATGATTGTTTGACTCCATTGTGGAGGATGATGACAAATTCTGTGACGCAAGAAATTTTGCGAATAACTGTTCCATTGTGGCGATTTCGGCCAGTGACTTCTCTACCATAGCCTCTGTGTTCGTCGGTTTAGGAAGAAATTATGAGGTAGATGACGAAATCAGGAACAAATACTGCTCCGATACCATGTTAGAGTTAGGAATTTAGAATGAACACAAAGATTTTTACGTGGTCCGAGAGAAAATTCCTACTCCACGGTGTGGCTTTTCCTTCTCTCTTTTTTTGCGTTTTTTCTTTGTTCATACAATTACATATATAGAGGATGAGGTAACGACTTCCCTCATTTATTTCCTAAACATCGGCAATGTGATCCCTAGAAATTAGGGATCACAATAAGGCTATTTTATTTTCTTTCCTTAACAGTACCATCTTATTTGTATCAAACTTGTACCAATTTTTTTGTCACTTATGTCATGGAAATTAAATTATAAGGCTTGTTTAGAATTATTATATCAAGATGACTTTATGCAAAAAAAAATGTGAACTCTAAAAATATGAGTAAATCCTTAACCCAAACCGAGATAATATATTTCGATCATTCAAATCAAAATATGTGCATAGTTATGGAATGAGCTGGTACGCAGGGGCGGATGCACCAAGGTGCCCGGGGGGTCCGGGCACCCCAGCCCAGAACCCCTCCCCCTGAATCTTAAGGCCTATAAAAAGAATTTGAAGCCCAACAGAATTTTGAAATCCATTTACTCTTTCAGCCAGGGAACAAAGATTCTATTCGTAATCAATTTCCAGCCCAGCCAAGCGCTTACGAAAAGTCTGAAGGCTGGAGCTCTGATTTCTGAAGACTGAAGGCGCAATCGTTGGTGTAATAATTGGTGCATAAAGTGTTTTTCTATTTTTTTCCTCTTTGATTAAATTATAATTGTTTTGCTAATTTACGCATTTTATTGTTGAATGCTACTGTTTTATTATTAGGTGTATCATTATGAAAAGAATTACTAATTTTTGCGTAATAAGACGACAAATAATTTTTTGACAGATAGCATGGTGTGATACATTGAGAGTGATATTTTCTCTCAGATAGAAAATGAAGCTATTTTACAACGATTTCAAATAATGACAACTAGAAGATTTCAACTACCACCGATCGAACAAATGTCAAACAAGCATTGTAGTTCGTGTATATGTAATATTTAAAATTAGGTACATTTTTTACCTTTATTTGCACATTATATGTTAATATCCATTTCTTATAATTTTTAAATAGACACCCCTAATTTTAAAATTCTGGATCCGTCCCTGTACGATAATTTTGTGATCACTATGCATGCATACTAAACATAGTTTAGGACTCTTAAAAAGGTATTGGGTCCAAAAAGATAAGATCTCATAGCCCGTAACTTATTGATTCATTGCCCATTGCCCATTGCCCATTGCCCATTGCCCATTGCCGAAAGGCAAGGACACAATCGTCATTAGTTGAATAATGCTTCATGTCCAGCGTCTGCTATTCCAAACGGCACCAAGGTGCCGTTTGGTTATTTCTTTAATTTTTTTTATTTTTAGTTATCTTTTATTTGGGTTAATAAATTAATTGGTTAATTTATTAAAAAATTTATCTTGCATTATCTTGCGTTCAATCCCCAAGTGTCGAGAACAAGCGAAAGACTTGTACTCGAAAATCTTCATCTCTGGTTGGGAAAAAAAAAGGAATCTTTCAACTGGAATGTTGTGGAATTAACGGCCAACATGCCATCCAAAATTCACGAAATGGAAGAGGAAACAGCTATACAGATCGTATGTATGTATAGATAGACAAGATGCCTACAGATATGACAATACCCATCCCTTTATCCAATCCCCACAACCCAGCCCATCCCTCCTCTTCGTCTCCTCCAATGATTAGAGCTGCTATATCATCCGCGATGCTGATCGGATCAGAAGATGATGCGGGCCTGGCATCGACGAGGATTTTCATGCCTCCATCGTTGGATGAGGAGAAGAGAAGTGATACGAGGCCCTTTATACCTAGGACCTTGAGTTACACGGAGGCTGTCTCCGCCGCATCCGGTGCAAGCTCTTCAAAGCAGAAGAGACGGCGGCGCGTGGTGAGCGACAGCTCACTTTTCAATCTACGCTGCCCCAGTCGCCACTCTCTCAGGCAGGATATGGGCAGAGCTGCATCCGACACGTTTCTGATTACACGACTTACCTTCGAGTTGCTACGTTATTTGGGGTAAACTGGCTTGAGTTTACAGCAATCTTACGTTTTCCGAGCTATACAGTACTGTCTGTTAGGTAATTGGATTTGGGTATTCAAGGATGAATTGGTAGTTGAGCTTTTATAGTCAATACCAGCTGTAGTTAGAAGGGTGTTATGCGAATGGTTGGCCTTTCGCTCTGAGTTTATGGATTCAATCTACCATTTTTTTGTCTATTTATTAGCATTTTGGTTTATGATTGAGGTCCATTGCAATCTATTTTGCATTGTCAGTTCCACAGCCAAATTGCAACTTCTTTAAATGTTCCGATAATGCACTGAGTAGAATCTTATGAACTTCTGAACACGTTTGTTTAGTGAGAAATCCACATCATTTTCACCTCTCTTATGAAGTTTTTTTGGGTAATTAATGGCTTATGTTAATGAAACAATACCTAGACTAATCTAAAACCATGATGACATTAGAGGACAATCTAGATGCTTCACATAGACTTCTTGGACACGAACAAAGTTGTATAATGAGTATGTAGCATTTTTAAGAAATGCAGTTATTGACAGTACATTTGATCAATGTTTTTTAAGGTACAGGGTATTTTCTTCAAGTTTTCCACGTAGATCACACTATGATCCATTTTTTTTTCGTTTGCTGCTGATCACCAACAATGCATTATTGAATCTCTTGAACTGTGTCCATTTTCTGATCTTTGTTCCTTTACAGGGTAGGCTACAGATGGATGGCTAGATTTTTCGCCCTGGGTTGTTATGCTTTCCTTCTTATGCCTGGTTTTGTTCAAGGTTTTTGGCTCTCCATGGACAGCATTCTGTTTTTCTAGCGTATATGAGTGACTTGCTGGCTGCTGCATATGTCAGTCATATAACCTGTGGATTTTCCCTTTCTTGCTCCAGTTGGATACCATTATTTCTTCTCCAGTCAAATACGGAGAAGTATTGTTTACGGAGATCAGCCAAGAAACAGGTGAGCATTTACTAGAGCTCCATCTTGTCAGAATAACTACAGCAATTGGCTGTACGTAGCATGTTTATGCTATTTTTTTTTGTTTATATGATCATTTATTAGTCCCCTTTTAAAAGAAAATAAGTGACCAAAAAGTTCTGTATCAGGCTAGATCTGTATTTACCAAAAAACTGCACCTCAGCAAAGCCAGTTGTTGCATTTGTAACCGGTGGAGCCTGGATAATTGGGTATACTCTTTTTTTCTAGTTCCTCGTGGCAACTTAAATTTTTTAACATAATTCGTAAATTATTAAATCGTTCAACAAACAGATAGTTTTACCCTTGTTATTATGCAGACTGTACTTCCTTATTTTTAACTTGATGGGGAATACTTCTGATACAGTTATAAAGCGTGGGGTTCTCTTCTAGGATTTCAGTTATCAGACAGAGATGTTATAGTAGCTTGCATAGATTACAGGTACTATGGATTTTCTACATCTCGAGTTCATGGTCATTGGTACCGTAACTGCAGCGTTATGTGTGGAAGTTGATGGCATAGTAAATCAATTAATTTAATTTCACACCGTAATGCATATACATGGACAAAATGGGAATGAGTTGCATTTGATTTTTAGTTGCTTGCAGAAACTTCCCCCAAGGAACTATTAGTGACATGATCAAAGATGCTTCTCAAGGTATCTCATTTGTGTACAATCATATTGCTGAATATGGTGGGGATCCTAACAGGTATTCCAGTACTCTCTCGGTTCATTTTGTTTTTCTACTATGTGTCTTATCATCCTTCCGCTATTAGTTTAACAATATCCCTTTTATCTTAATTATTTAATAGGATATACCTTATGGGGCAGTCAGCTGGTGCCCACATTGGTGCCTGTTCTCTGATAGAGCAGGCAATCAAAGAAGCTGCTGGAGAGAAGACTTCTTGGAGTGTGTCCCAGATCAAAGCGTATTTTGGCTTATCCGGAGGGTCAGCTTTTGTTATGGAGCAATAGTCTATAAATTCACTTGAATAATAGAAGATCCATGTAATTCTCATACACCCAAGTAGTCTGGGTATCTTTACAAAAGTGGTTCTTTTGAAACATTCGTGTGCAGGTACAATTTTTTCAATCTGGTGGACCACTTTCACTATCGAGGTTTAGATCGATCGTTGCTTTTAAGGTATATAAGCATTTGCAATTGCCTTCGTTTCATGATATATGCTACCGTAATAATATAGTTCTACATCATCTTATCAGGATAATGGAGGGGGAGGAATCTTTAGGACGATATTCTCCAGAAGTAGTGGTGCAGGATCCGAGACACAGGAACGCAGTTCCTTTGCTTCCTCCAATAGTACTTTTTCATGGAACGACAGATTATTCAATTCCTTCTGATGCCAGGTTGGAATGTCATTACTGAGATAGGAAATAAAGGCTCTCATCCATGTCATTTTTCCTAGATTTTCATGCATATTTCCACGGATTGAATCATTTCTGGTTGCATATTTCCAGTACAAGTTTTGCTGCTACTCTCCAAAGTTTGGGAGTTCAAGCTGAGTTGGTTCTTTATGAAGGAAAGACACACACGGATCTGTTTCTTCAGGTACCTTCTGTCTGAACAACCAACATCTTGTACTGAAACTGTAATAGACAAAAAAAAAAATAGAAAAAAAGACAGCACTAGAAAGTAAAAATGATGGACATTTGAAAATGCCATTGAAAAGTGGCTAGAGACCCAAAAGCAACTCCTTCCCTTGAACTGCTGCATGCTGTACATTTCTTTTGGAGATCCAAATATCACAGCTAAAGAAAGAAGATTTAACTTCCACTGTACGAAACGTCATCATGTCATAGACTCTGTTCGAGAAGGCGGTCGCCTTGCCCGAATTCCAGCTTAGCCCGCCTGTAAGCCCGCCTAGGCCGCTTAGGCGCTGAGCGGTCCCTGGCTGCTTGGGGCCTGCCTAAGGCTTTCTCGAATACTGATCATAGATATGGAACTTTTTTTTGACGGGGAACTTATGTTTGCTCATTAGTTGAAAAACTTAAACGAACTTTAAGTTGCTCTGCTTAAGAATTTCGAATACTTTTTTTCTCATGTTGTTTTGTGATAGTTATTTTCCCTGCTTGGGTTTACGGTCTTCTTACAAACTGTATAAGTTTAAATCCAGGACCCGATGAGGGGTGGAAGAGATGAGATGTTTGAAGATTTGGTCGCCAGGATCCATAATGGTGACTCAGAAGCTCTGTACAGAGATGCTACAACTCATACAAGAAAACGCTTAGTACCTGAATTCATGTTGAAGTTAGCCCGCAGCGTCAGCCCCTTCTAATCAAGCAAATCATTCTTTTCACCATTTCCATGGCGATGATGTTCTCCCTTCCCCTTGTATGTATTATATCTGTTTCCCTTGTTATGGGCAGCCATTATTACTGTATAATATTTTACCAGATATTATACTAACAGGCCAATGCAGATTATGTTGTTCCAGAAACAATCGTTGGTACAGTACATGATATCATTCATTTCTTATTTACTTCAAATGATGAAGAAGCTTTTTTCAGCAGCAACACCACTTTGAATTGTAGAGCTTCATTAGATGTGGTGTATGTGTATCACACTGTTTTATTCCCGAAATGTTACATAACCACAAGCCAAACGCTTAGGTAAGTTCAATGATCCTACTGCTCATTTTTTAGCTCCGGACTTGCCACCTGAAGCCTGAAATGACACACAAAGGCCTTACTGTCATGCCATGGCAACAAAAGAGAACACGAAGTTACTGGTTATCTTTAAACGAGAAAAAGTACCTTCTTCCATGGCTCTCTGGGTTTAAGCCCACCCTTGGGGGGAGCCGGTTTGGAAACATGTCCTTTAGTCGGCTCTTTCTTGGAAGGGCCAACCGGTTGATATCCGACGGGTTTCTCAGCCTTGAGGGATGCCATCTCTCTTAAAATCAAGTATTGTTTTTTTTTTTCTAATCCTGGTTTATCTATCTCCTGCTGTGTTGCATATTTATAGTTTGTTTTACAAGTCTACTAATCGAATACTAGCTGAACTAGTTGTGCTATGTGGAGTCCAGTTAATCAGAATAACTCACAAGAACTCCTCTTTTGTTTAGATGTTTGCAGCATCAGATGCCAAGAATAGTGACTGATGATTTTATTTCAGCATATACCTCATCTCTGAGAATTTTATTACTGGACCTGGAGGGAGGTTCATCCATCACTGACCCAGCACAACAAGTACAATAAGTAAGCTCTGTCTGGATATTTTATTTGAACAAAATTTGGAAAATTGCTTAGGAAAGTGTCTCGCATACAAGGAAGTGGAAAAACGTACAAAAAAATTGGAAAAATTGTTTGTTCTCAGATATCTGGTTCCAAAAATGAGAAACGCCATGAAGAAGATGTACTTAGTGGTGCTTATCCAGTGTTCCTCATGCCGGCAGCAATCCCATTTATGGTGATAAGCAGAGCATCCCTTAGTTTATTGTTGTCTTCATCCCGTCTCAGCCTTTTTAAAATCTCCACCTGCAGCATATTCATGGGATTCAGGTACGGAAGGCGGCTCTCGATGAGTTTCCTCAGGCTCCTGTTGTTTTCGGACAACTTTTCGTGCCCCGTAATCAATAGTATAAACCTTTCTGCAGTCGTGAGCTCCATCCTCAGCTCTGCCCCCAACTTTCGTCTGCTTTCAGATACTAGAACCTCATCATAATGCTTGGCTATGGGCATATCTGCTTTTCCAAGAACCATCTCTATTAAGTCCACAGTTGATTGGAAAAAGGGCCACTCCTGGTACATAGCTCGTATTTCTTCAGTATGACCATTTTCACAGATACCTTTCAAGCCAGACCCAACACCAAGCCAAACCGGAAGAACGAATCTTGTCTGTGTCCATGCAAATACCCATGGAATTGCCCTCAGGTGACCGATTCCAGTGGAGGCTTTCCTTCGTGTTGGGCGGCTCCCAATATTGAGGCTCCCCAGCTCTGCCTGGGGTGTGGCCTCGTGGAAGTACGCAAGAAACTCCGGGTTCTCATAAACAGTACGACGATAAGTGCTGCAACTGATTTCGGAAATTTCATCCATCAGATTACGCCATTTCGCTACCTTGGGCGGCTGTGGAGGCCTTAATGTTGCAAGAAGTACAGCTGTCGTGTAGATCTCTAACTGCCGAATAGCCATTTGTGGGAGTCCAAATTTGGCCTGCACCATTTCCCCTTGTTCGGTTGATCTGAGAGTACCCTGAGACCAAACACATGGTTATTTCATTTGAAACAGGAAACTCATTGAAGTTTAGTTACTAATCAAAAGAATGAAGGCACAGTTCTTCCCACATCCATAATGGCATACAAAAATTATCAACGAGTTTAAACTAAACTAAACCAAACCAAACATACCAGTAAATCCCGCCCTTAGGCAGGGTAGGATGTACGCAATCATACTCTCACCCAGGATGGGAAGATATCAACTGAGTTTAAAATTGAAGAAGAACAATTCTCTCACCATTACTGAACCAGGAGGTTGAGACTGAATGGCGAGTGATGTAGGACCACCTCCACGTCCAATACTCCCTCCACGTCCGTGGAACAGGGTAATTTTTATGCCGTATTCATTGCATGCAGCTACAACGTCTTCTTGAGCTTTGTAAAGTTCCCAGGCAGCAGTAAAACGGCCAGCATCTTTGCCCGAGTCGGAGTATCCAACCATAACCTGGTCATGAATAATAGTTACACGTCCGATGATGGGCACGTTGCCTTGACGAGGAAATCATGTTGGTATCCTACCTCCTGGTGTCCGTTGTGGTTCTTGATTATATGTTCACGGTACCAATCAATTGATAGTAGCTTTCTGATGACTGAACCAGCTTCTCTCAAGTCCTTCACTGTCTCAAATAGCGGGACAACCCGAAGCCTATTACAATACAAAGATATGTTAAGCTTGGATTTATTGGAATGGAAGTACTCAGATTGAAGAAGCAGGCAAAACATTTTCATCAGAAAATTCTTCCCCCACCCCCAAAAAAAATCATCAGCGCCTCCAAAAGGTCAGAAGATGTAGAAAGAAACCCCTCATTTTGGAAGTGGTTAAAAGCTAGTCTACAAACCATCATGTCTCTAGTTTTCGCTCTATAGTCAATTTGATCTACCAAAATCCAAATTGGAAACAATAGTTATCTTTCAAGTTTGATGCAGAAACTTCACGTGTCGTCGAAAGTTTTCAAAAGGAAAAAAGACATCTTACGTTCCAGGAGGACAGGGTTTGCCTAGTTCTCCAGTGACGGCAAGTCGGGCATCCTTCTGTAGAAGCTCCACAGCGAGGACATCACTAGCCTGTCAGTTCATGGAGGAGGCAAGAGATCATTTGCTGTTTTGCAGAAAAGTAAGGCAGAATGAGATATGAATCACTTGTAAAACAAGATAGATCGTACATTCGAGGCCATAGAAATCACATAAGCTCCAAGTGCATCACTACCAAGTTCAGCAGCAACTCTAAAGGTGTCTAATACTTCTTTAACATCAGGGGAAACCTGAAAAGGGAAACAAGGTAACAGAAATATCAATGGTACTACGAGGAACCAATTTTATCATTTTTGTTATCAAAAGAAGATGGTTAAGCTAGACAAGAACGCACCTCGATTGTTCGAGGAACTAATGGCCTCTTCCCTTTCAGCTCTCTTGTCAGGAATTCGAGCTTCTTACCTTCGTCCCAGTCAGTATAGGTGCCCATATCCAGAAAATTTGTTATTGCATCAAGTGCTTCTGAATGCCGTCCAGATTCCTGCCTCAGTAAGTATAAATCTCAGCCCGGGAAGCAGCAGAAGTAGCCTGTCATTCAAAATGGAGATACCTGTCGAAGGTCAAGCTTCATTAGCCCCATCCCAAATGTAGCAACACGTCTAATTAGGTCAGCCAGTCGGCCATCAGCCAAGATTCCAGATCCGCAAGATTGCTGCATATGTCAGCACTAGCAGTTAAGAAATTAACGACCGAATGTCAAAAGGAATCATTAAGGGCACTTGAGTATATGAAGGAAGTACCAATGACTCGTAGCATAGAAGGAGAGGTTCCAGTAGTTGCTGTGATGTTTCATAATAGTCCAAACAATCATATTCACAAGGAAGATCCTCGAGGAGCAGTTCAAGCCGTCTTCGTGTCTTCAAAAGCTAAATTTAGGCAGAAACAAAACCTTGGTGATAAAGATGTAAAGCAAGCACAAGTATCAAAAGGGGTTTGGTGTGCTAGAACACAATTATAGAATTAAAATAGAACCTTTTCCTTGATATCGCCTAGGACAACTCGGTAAGGAGCTATTCCAGGCGTCTGTGAAGAACTTGATTCCAGAAGCTTCCGGAAACTGGTCTTCCCAATTTGAGATTCAGCAAAAAGTTTCCTCTGTGCTGCAACATGAAGTGAACTAAACGATGGCAATCTAGACATGGTGGGTGACTGGCCATTTCCTGAGTTATTGCTGTTGGTATTGTCATTTGTATTTGCCTTTAATGAGATCTTATCTGTTTCATGTGAAGATCCGTGGGATAGCAAAGATTCTTGACTATCCTGCAGTGGAGGGACAAAAAGCATCTTGATCATATATGCTAACAAAGCAAAGAATACAGTGTTCGACCAAATTAGAAGGCACACAAATTGTCTCCTGCTTACCTCGCGGTTGAGAGGTAGGAATTCTGTTCCATGAATACCCAATCGATGATAGCGTGAGTTCACAACATTGTGTTCTACAACATAGTTACAGACATTTAAACAAACCACATTTCCACTTACAAACAGGCATATGTCAATAAGAGAAGTCTATGTCAATATGAAGAAGCAGGAACGAGCTTAAAATGAATTACATGAAAAACGTAATATCTTCTGCATGATTGCATACAGTAACGAGGACAAGATAAACCAATATGCACAATGCAACTCTGCACATTAAGAATGACACCTGCACAGGAAGGTAGATCAGCTCCAGCTGGAAGCTGTGTTGGAAATGGCGAACCATGATCAGAATGGTTTTTAAATTGAGTCCAATTTGACTGTTGGTTCCAACTTTGACGGCGATCCTCCAGGGATTTTTCTGATAATCATTTAGGATCAGTTTGGTGGTGATTCACTTTATGGCTCAATCTAAATATTCTAAAGCGATAACTGAAGAACTTTAAAGCATTCACCACGACATATAAAACCTTGATCAGATCATCATTCAAGGTCCTTGCCTCAGAATTCAACAGTTCCTAAAGAGCATATTCCTAAGATAGAAGTGATAATTTTCTGCATACTTGGTACGTGACAATTTTCAAAGTTAATTTGTCACAGTGCTTTCTACGTAAAATGAAGCTTAAAATGGTAACAATTTGAACTCAACCCATCCATTGTAGGAAAGTAACAACACTTGCATTGCCAGACCTTTTTCCAAAATTTCATGTGCCAGCTTTGATAACTGAACACTGCAACGGTTCATGGAGAGTTCAAATCTCAGGTTATCGATTTCCCGTACATATAGATCAATGGCCATCCACCTTGATAGAAGAGAAACATCTTTTGTGACCTGAAACCATTGCAGCCAAATGACATTATTAGCATAATCAAAAACAGTATAAAACTTCAGAGATGACAACATCAGGAATAAGACATTGCCTTAGCTGTCACATTCGGATTTCCATCTCGATCACCCCCAATCCAAGAACCAAATTTTATAGGGGTGCATGTCAAAGGCAGCGGTTTTCCAGTATGCTGGGTAAGATGTTCCAATATTAGGACCAAATAATATGCCTGCTTCCAAAGTCATGGCGACATTACATAAACATAACATGTGCTTGTTAAGGGATACAATACAACCTTTTTCAGAGAATTGCTCAGTCGACGCAAGTAATGAGGCACGGCTCGCCACAGAGATTGCTCCACAATATTGAGGCCTGAAAAGAAAATTGGTATTTATGCAAGTAACAGAAATACAAACTTGAAACTTGTCTATTTGCAAGTAATGAGTAACTTGCCAGCTCTAGCTTCATCAACTGGAGTGGGCTTGTGCCTCCTGAGCTCATCAGTTTGCCATATTGAAGTGAGCTCTCTCACCTATAACACAACAATGGAATATGTAAGTAGGGATTTTAGTTATTATTGTTGGATTCACACTAATTAAATGTGAAAATAAACTACCAGATCTTCTATCAGGATATCACGATCTTCCAGCCCAATGTCAGGCCGATCATTATACTCTAAAAGATGCTACAAAACAAGAAAGATGTGAAAATCTACAAATTTTAACCATATTAGTATGAAATGCTTTTCATAGAGACACGAGTTCATGTGAAGGGCATACATTAATTCTGATATGTTTGTATTGCAAGGTCCGTCGGTTTATTTGTGTCGGATGAGCTGTTAGGACAATTTCAATCTCCTGAGAAAAAATAGCTAATCTCAATTCCAAAATAAATTTATTTCAACTGCCATATCATTAGTAGTAGATAGAAAAGATATAACAGCGATAGACCTGTTTGCAAACAGCATCATAAATCTCATCTGGAGAAACGCCGACATGCACAAGCTGATTTAGAGTATCATCACAAGATTTTGCTAACTTTGGGGCCATCCTAGCCTTGTTCACTCTACAGAATCGGAATTCTACAAGTCATATTTAAAAACAAAAAATCAAAGCCCCAAGCTGTAGGGCTTTTGGCATCTGTAAGTATGTATTTAGGAGCAATGTTCGAGAAAGCGTTAGGCGGTCAGGTCCCACCTATTGCCTAGGCTACCTATACACCTAGTCTCTAAGCAGGTTCTTAGGCTGCATTTGGACAGGAGGAGATCGAATGCCCAGAGCCTAGGCGGGATAGGTGACCGCCTCCCCAAACATAGTTTAGGAGTGCAAATAAATGTACTGGAAATTCTTCCCTATCACGTTTTCGTTAGTATTGGAAATACTGGCAAAAGTGTGATGCAATAATGAACCAACAATCCAGATTTACATCAATGTGCCCACCATTGAAGGCATTACTCTCAACAGTTTTTGAATTACAGCTAATGATCAAGGTACTTTGCGGATCAACAGTTTGCAATTGCATTATTTAGCTAGACGACACAATTATATATCCAGGAAAACAAAACATGAGCGCACCTGTGATGAGTTTCAGCGATCCCTGTCAGATTAAGGTAATGGCTGAATGCTCTAGCAAGCGATAGCGCTTCCTCTAGTGTCATTTCGGAGAGCTCTTCCGCCATTTGTTTCTCCAGTGTCTCAGCAGTTCCCTCCATTCCCGCCATCCTCATGTTGCAGGCACTCTAAAAATTTAAAAAAAAAAGTATGGTTCTCCATTCATCAATGTTCATTTCCACACACAAATAGAAACAGATAAATTTCAATAAAAAACGTATGGGTAAAAACCTGAGCAAGAACTTTCGTCTTCTCGAGTTTCTCCATGAACTGCGACCCAACTTCACGCTGAAGGACATCATTAAGAAGATTTCTAAGCAACCTGCACTCATCTTCAAATCCCTGTAGAGATATTTCTTCCGCTAAGTCATCAATGTCCGCCATTTTCACTTAGTTTTTATGAGGGTGCGGCGAAAAGGGGACGAAAATATGAAGAATTTTTTCTTCCTGGGTCGTATCTGTTTGCAAGCACAAGCTCTGCACCATGAGGTTTTCTGTTTTGGTTATGTTGTGTAAGTTTGTGTGAGCGAGGAGGGAAACGTGGGGCTGCCATGGATTTTACGCAAGTATGAAGGACGATTGACCGCGCGGCGATCCCAGCGCGATCTGCGGCAACTTTTCGGGTGTTTAACGGCAACTTTTCGGATGTCCGAGTTTTTTTTTTCTCGTTTTCTTTTCTTTTTGTTTTCTGCCCGCTAGTGTTTGAAATTATCATTCACCGGTGTTCGGGAAAACCGGTGAGTGGAACTGGTCTTCTGGAGACCAGTATATAGTGATATTGATCTTTCAAATATCGGT
>JAOYMZ010028814.1:21747-33274 GCA_025802335.1 Pinguicula primuliflora | reverse complement strand
TACATATGAGTTCGGTTTGTTCACTGATGGTGTATGAATCTGTTTTTTTGAATGAATATATCAGACTGATATGTCTGGTATTGTGTTAGATGTATAAATTGTGTAAGAGGTAAAAGGCGTGTTTCTTCTATTTTGTAAAACTGCCTTCGTTTATGTATAAGGGAAAAATGATGAAATGATATGAAATAATTTTTTTCCTCTTCAATAATTGTGTTTTTCCTTCCTTTGACAGAAACCCTCAGGAGCAGATACTCTGTTCGAAATTCAACCATACTTTCATACTTCATCTTATAATTCTTCTCTAAAGTAAGTCCCCAGATCAGCAGTGGTATCGGAGCACTCTTTCAATGGCTACTCAAAACCTGGGAAATCAGGCTTCCGCTGGAACCTCGGTTCCTTTCTTCACCGAAGATGGATATCAAATCTGGGCAGTGAAAATGAAGGCTTACCTCAAAGGACAACTTTTATGGGAAGCAATCGAGTCTGATGTGGATCCTATACAGCCGAACGCGAATAATGTGAATCAAATGAAGATGTATGAAGAAAAAGTTTCACGGAAGTTCAGAGCGATGAGCGTCCTTCAACAGTCCGTCTCTGAGTCTGTATTTGGTTGTATTATGGACTGTAGCTCAACAAAAGAAATTTGGGATGAGTTGGAGCGAATATTTCAAGATAACGCTCGTACTAAGCAATTAAAATTGTTCAATATGCGTAAGGAGTTTGAGATGATGTTTATGCTTGAACATGAGAAATTGAAGGAATATATTGATCAGTTGATGAAAGTTTTGAATTAGATTAGGCTGTTAGGTGAAAAAGTTGAAGAAAAAAGGATAGTTGAGAAGATTATGGTTACACTGCCGGTTAGATTTGAAGCTAAGATCTTATCTCTGGAAGATGTATATGATATTTCTGATATGTCAGTTGCAAATTTGGTTAGTGCACTGGAAGCAGTTGAACAACGATTGGCATTTAGAGAACATAACAAATCTGGAGCTAAGGCTTTGCTAGCTCAGAAATTCAGTGGAAAGTTCAAAGGGAAGTTGGATAAATTTGAGGGAAAATCTGATGGAAAAAAGAAGAAACCATGGGAGAGAAAAGATAATCTGAAGAAGGGTGTGGGATCTTCTTCAACAGTGATAAAAAAAGGAGAAAAATTTGCACCTTGTTCATACTGTAAGAAGATCAATCATTCAGAAAAGTTCTACTTCTTCAAACTTGAAGCGCAGTGTCGAAAATGCAAACAGTCTGGGCATGTTGAGAAGGTGTGTCCAGAAAATAAAAATAAAACACAGGGGCAATAGGCTCAGACTTCAGAGGTTCAAGAAGTACCTGAAGATCATGTGTTTGTAGCCTCAATTGATACTGGCAGCTGTGTTTCAGGAAGTACATCTCAGAAATGGTTGTTAGACTCCGGGTGTACACACCATATGACATCAGAAATTGATAGTTTCAATTCTGTGACAAAGTCCCATGGTTATACTGTGAAAGTAGGTAATGGTACTCGGATGACTGTAGCAGGAGAAGGAGATGTTGAACTCAATACTCTAGCTGGTAATAAAAAGATAAGGGATGTTTTTTATGTCCCGAAGTTGTACAAAGCTTGTTGAGTGTTGGCCAGCTCCTGGAATCAGGGTATCGATTTATACTGGAAGATGGGAAATGTAAGGTTTTTGAGCCATCAGGTATACTGATCTTTTCTGTTCCAATGATGAATAGAAGCTTTATAGTTGATCTAGCAAAAATGAGTGTACAAGCTTTTGTGAATCATGAAAACGTTGCTGAACTTTGGCATAAAAGATATGGACATCCTCATCTAGAAGCATTGAAGTATGTACAAAGAAAAGAACTTGTAAAGGATCTGCCTCCTTTAAGCACTGTGAGTGGAGTGTGCTCAGTTTGTCAGCAAGGGAAAGCTGACCAACTGCCTTTCTCTTCGAACACTTCACTTTCAACTATTCAGAAATTAGAGTTGGTTTCATTCTGACATATGTGGACCGATGAGTGTGGAATTTTTGGGAGGAATGAGATATTTTTTGACTTTTATTGATGATTATACACGGTTTTGCAGGGTTTACTTCCTGAAACATAAATCTGAAGTATTTACCTGCCTTCAGACATTTAAAGCTGATGCTGAGAAATAGAGTTCTTGTCATATAGAGATTTTGAGGACAGATAACGGAATGGAGTTCCTATCTGGTCAGTTTCAGGAGTATTTGAAGCAGTATGGAATTATACATCAGCTTACTGTTCCATATACTCCACAGCAAAATGAAGTTAGTGAAAGGAAGAATAGGACATTGATGAATATTGCAAGATGTTTAATGCTAGGAAAAGGTCTTCCAAAGGAATTTTGGGCAGAGGCAATGAATTGTGCTGTCTATCTACAAAATTGGCTTCCAAGCAGAATATTGAAAGAGAAAAATCCATATGAGGCTTGGACAGACAGGAAGCCTTCTGTAAAGCATCCAAAAGTATTCGGAAGTATCTGCTATTCTTTAATACCTGATGCAAAACGAGATAAGCTGGATAGCCGAACTGAGATTGGAATATTGGTTGGGTATAGTACTGTATCTAAAGGTTACAGGATCTATAATCCTGCCACAAAACAAGTCTCAGTTTATTGAAGCGTGATATTTGATGAGGATGTGAGATGGAACTGGAATACAATGCAAACTGAAAAACAGAATGAAGGAGATCAAAGTTAGAACCGAAATGAGGAGTTTGAGATTGATGATGAAGATGTTCCTATCAAAATCAGGTCATTGACAGACATATATAATCAATGCAGTCTGGCAGAAACTGAGCTTAGAGATGTTGAATCTGCATTGAAAAATCCGAAATGGAGGCAAGCCATGCAGGAGGAGCTTGCTATGATTGAAAAATACAATACATGGACTTTGGTAGACAGACCAAGTGACAAACATGTCATTGGTTTGAAGTGGGTTTTTAAGATAAAGTTAAACTCTGATGGTTCTATAAACAAATATAAAGCCAGATTGGTCGTGAGAGGGTTTGATCAAGAAGCTGAAGTTGATTACACTAATACTTTTGCTCCAGTTGCAAGGCTTGACACTATAAAGCTGATACTCTCTCTCGCAGCACAAAAGAAGTGGTCAATTTTTCATTTAGATGTTAAGTCTGCTTTTTTGAATGGAGAATTGTCTGAGCAAGTGTTTGTGTCTTTGCCTCCTGGTTTTGAAAAAGATTATGCTTCTGATAAAGTCTATTTGCTAAAAAAAGCCTTGTATGGCTTACATCAGACCCCAAGAGCTTGGAATGATAAACTTGATAACATGTTGCTGAATTCTGGTTTTAGTAGAAGCAGAAATGAGGCTACTTTATATCTGAAGTTTTTCAAAAACTGGTTGTGTGGTTTTATTAATATATGTTGATGATATTATGTTGACTGGAGATGACATATTTGATTTGGATGAAATTAAGACTAAACTGCAAGAAAAGTTTGAGATTATAGATCTCGGAAAGATGAAGTATTTTCTGGGCTTGCAGATTTCGCAAACTCAGGAAGGGATCTTTGTGTCTCAGACAAAATATATCACAGATCTATTGAAAAGGTTTGAGATGCAGGGCAGTAAACCGGTTAGTACTCCAATGGTGCATGGTACTGCATTATATAATAAAGATGGAAAATTATATGATGCTATGAGATATTGCAGTTTGGTGGGATCTTTTCTCTATTTATGTGCAACGAGGCCAGATATAATGTTTGCCACAAACATCTTGTCTCGTTTCATAAAGGAACCAACTGATATTCACCTTGCTGCAGCAAAACGTGTGCTTAGATATTGCAAAGGTACATGTGATGTTGGATTATTTTTCAAGAGAGGAATTCCAGTTTTATTGCAGGGATGTGTAGACAGTGATTTTGCTGGTTCACAGACAGATATGAAGAGTACAACTGGATATTGTTTTAAGGTTGGTTCAGCCATGTTCTGTTGGAATACAAATAAGCAACAAACGGTTGCTCAATCAATTGCCGAAGCAGAATACATTGCAGCAGCAACAACAACCAATCATGCTTTATGGCTCAGAAAGCTACTGGATGAGTTGAAACTGCTTGCTGTCGGACCTACAGAAATTTTTTATGATAGCAAATCTGCTAGTGCAATGATCAAGAATCCTGTTTTCCATAGCAGGACAAAACATACCAAAGTGAAGTTTCATGCAATCAGAGAAGCAGAACAAGAAGGTTTGATCAGAATGCAGCATTGTTCTTCAACTGATCAGGTTGCTAATATTTTCACAAATGCACTACAAAAAAAAGGCATGTGATGCTGATGACTAAACTCGGAATGCAGGAATCCCTCAGCATCAAGGAGGAGTTATGAGATAAGTGATGCTGAGTGTTTTGTTTTTACATATGAGTTCGGTTTGTTCACTGATGGTGTATGAATCTGTTTTTTTGAATGAATATATCAGACTGATATGTCTGATATTGTGTTAGATGTATAAATCGTGTAAGAGGTAAAAGGCATGTTTCTTCTATTTCGTAAAAGCGCCTTGGTTTATGTATAAAGGAAAAATGATGAAATGATATGAAATAATTTTTCCTCCTCAATAATTGTGTTTTTCTTTCCTTCGACAGAAACCCTCAGAAGCAGATACTCTGTTCGAAATTCAACCATACTTTCATACTTCATCTTATAATTCTTCTCTAAAGTAAGTCTTCAGATCAACAATTTTTTTCCTCTGCCAAATTACTTCCTCTGCGGTACTGTATAAGACCTTGTATACCATGACCAACACTCAGAATCTTAATGGGTTGATTAGTTCATTTCCTGGAAGGCATTCTCATCGGCCTCTGGATTGCCCAGTGTTTCCTTTATTTGTTTATGGAGGAGCTTCAACCAGAATAACCCCTTTGCTCGTTCTAGGTTACTTGTTATTGCCCTCAAGCTGAGCCTAGGTGGCATGCTGAGCATTCCAACTCCTGTGGGTGCCGTTCGCCAACCCTCTTTAGGCGTTCGCTAACCCTCCTTAGGCAACCGCCCAACCTGCCTGGGCGGCCGCCAAGTTCGCATGGGCGACCCAAATCGATAATGTAGCTTCTTTCGTTTAAAAGATACTGAATCTTCCTAGATCAAATGTCGTAGTTTAATCTAGTGAACTTATCAGTGGATGATAGTTTGGTTATCATGCTACGGGCCATTGCTACAAGTACGTTCAAAAGAAGAGGTCATTAGGCACAATATTTATTTAGGTTTTTTATAGAGTATTTTGATTAAGTATCATGTTCCAAACTATGTTAGGCTCGTAAATATCACACTTTACATAATCAAACATTCCCAAAGAAAAATTAAATGTCCACAATTAACACATATTCAATCAAATAACTCACGTAAGCAAGAAAATGATATTTTTTCGAATTTGATTTGGTTCTTTGAATTATAGCATTTTAATAATTTGTTCGTGCCAGTACAGATTGACACAAATTATTAGTTAATATATAATCTTTCAAATTTCTTATATCACACAGATATAAGACGAGTCCCAAACGAATTAAAAAAATATGTGTCGTGTCAGATTTATCTTTAATCGATTCGAAAAATTGCCCAATTTATAGGTACACAGATCAGCCTTCTAGACAGTGGTTTCATTTCATGAAGAATCCAGATTTTTTGTGAGGTCACAATGATCCCACTTAAGTACTAGTCCTAGACAGCTCACCGTGAGCACGATTAATGTGGATTTGTTGTTATTAATATTAAGATTTTATGGTAATTACAATGAAATGGTTTTATTGATACATAGTCAATAAAATGATGGTGTTACATATAATTTTAATATTGTTTATTTTTTATTATTATCGGAACATATTTCAATAATAAAAGAAATTTGCAATATACAATATGCTTATAATGCAATAACACATAATCAATTATACATATTTCTATTCTCAAATAAAACTTAATCATTTATGTCAAGAATTTAAATTGCAAATAGTATAAATAAATTTTAATCATGTATACCTAAATTTAAAAATATTTAACACATAAATATTCCATACATTTTAATAATTTAACTAATAAATTAAATTTTACAAATTTATTTAATACATAAATAATAATTACACATGCATTTAACAATTTAATAAATAAATTAATAGATAGAATAAATAACATCCATAAATTGTGAATATGCATACTAAAAATTAATTTATTTTACATATAAATAAAAAAATTCTTTTAATTTAAAAAGAAAGTGATTTCGGGAAGGTTGGTGCGGAAAAATTGACCCACCACAACAACACCCAAGATCTTCCTCAAGGTACAACACAATTTTTGGAGCATGGTCTATATTCAACATATGCAAGAACTTCTTAGGCTTTATTTTGTAGACATGACCTTGTCTATGGTTGTTTTTCATTAGACACGACCTTTCCATGATCTCTAGTTATAGGTATTCGGCCAATGTGCATATACTATGTATGGTCAAAGTTTGTTCTTTAACTTGGTTGTTTAGCATTAGGTATTCGGCCAATGTGCATTGTATAAATTTAGCTTTAGCTAGGCAACACAAATTTTCATTCTTGTTGAACTTTATAAATTAATTTAACACGTAACCCTCCCACCAAGGAGGCTTAATTTTAAAAAAATCAACCCACCAATTCCAATTTTTGGTTCCCTTTTTGATTTAGAAGGCGTCCTGGACCAAGTAAAATAACATAAAAAACAGACAAAAATTCACAGGGCCTAAGTACATGAGTTGGGCCGACTTCACCTAAGGTTTTTGGCCCATGAATCAGCCGCCCACCTCCACGATCGAAGACGTGCCTCGCCGTCACCAAAAACTGTGTTGTGGCTGCCGTCCGCCATCAACCCGGAGTCTCCAAGTTTGCCATCCGCCCTTGTGCAGAGAAATCCGGACACCTTATCCATTTTACGGCCAATTACAGTACCAGAACTACGGTGCGTGACGGATATACGCCGCTCCCAACTATCAGAATATGCAAATTTCTGTCCAGATGTGTATATCTGATCGACGAGGTGCCTTTCGCCCTTCGCACGATGGTTTCAGAGGTGGGTGACGAGCACGCGCCGCCCCCACGAGAACTCTGACGGGTCGGAAAAGTAACGATGCGACGGAAACTTCGATACGTGGCGAACACGTGCCACCACAGAGGCTCCCCTCCCGTGCGCGTGACGGACACGCACGGTCGTGGCGGCAGTTTGTTGTGGTGGTCAGATTTTTACCAAAAAAACACATAAAAACAAATTCGATTAGTATCTAGAAAAATGTAATCGAACATAATCAATTAAAACAGGAATTCAACTCAGATACCACTATAAGATTGACTTCTAAATATCCGAATCGATCCGATAATTAAATATGAATACAAAATTATATCTTTATAACAGAAGCATGGCAGATCGTAATATTCTGATTGGGAAGATCTTTAACCAGGGCTGCCAAAGTTCCGTCAGTATTCCACAACTTAAAACTTTTGTTCAAATATGATGAAGCACCACTTTGAGAGAAGTGTAAAAATTGGGTCTCAATACATGAGAATAGAAAAGGAGCGTCTATTAGATTTTGAGAATCTCCTTATTTATAAGAGTAGACATGACCAAAATCTAATACATAAGAAATATAATACTTATACATAATAAGTATTTAAATTACAATTGAACATATTTATTGCCATTTATCTTAATTATACTTTATCATAATTACGTTAATGTACAATACTTGTAATTACTTTCAAAAGAAATTTAGAGAAAATGGTTTCAAAAAAGTGTTTTCTCATTTTTTTTGGGTAGGTAAGTATTAAAATATTATAAAAATAATTTGTGTACAATGGTATGTTTGGAACTCTAGTTCTCCGTCTCAAGTCTACAAATTTAGTCACTCAAAGGTATACTCGAAATCGACAATCACTGTTGATTCTTGTGATTTTGGATCGAGATTTGTGAAAAGATGAAAGAGACAAGGATTTACGTGGTTTGGCAATAGGCTACATCCACGGAAGGGATTTTCTCTCTTATGTTTTTCCTGGCATCGTTAACATGTTCACATAGATTACGCAATCACATTTTCACACATGTTCTATACTCTTCCACAACCCCTAGAATCATGGTATTGGGATAAGGTGAGGATTTGTGGTAATCCTTACCTTATTTATCCTTTGACTTTCTCAACAATCACAGCCTCAATCGTCGGGTCAGGGGCGTCTCCCATCAATTCTCTTATTTAAGACGCATACTGCTCATCCATTTTCAAGAAATGAGTTTTTAGAGATATTCCTTGGCATTTTTTTGTCGCATTTTCTCCCTTTGCAGTACCCGAAATTCCTGAGACTTCGAGTTACGTAGAAGGTGACCACATGATTCTCATTTTCACCCTCAATCCTGGAAATGAGCTTATTGATCCTTTATTTATTGCTGCTCCCAACCCGGCCCATGTTCTTCCTTGCACCTTGGCCAATTACTTTCTTTGCACAAAATTGGATCCCCTTCAATTCCAGCCTGGCTTCCTACGTAACTCCATCTTCACTCCCAAGCATTATGGAAATCTTTGTAAATTGGAATTTACCTTCCATTGATTCTTCCGCCATCAATGCAGGCAAAGATTATTTTTCAATTCGTTGACTGGAGAGATGGATTGTTTCTTCCAATTTTGCAGGGTGGTGCTCTTGGGGGAGATGGAGAGGTGGCGACTCTTCGGATTTTGAGTCTCCTGCATTAATCACAGGGCCGTCCATCTGCTCTGGCACCTCGTCGCCATGCTCAAGATTCTTTGGCGGGCTTCCAGAATTTGCAACCGCCGCTTGCTCCGACAACCCATCGTCGTGTTCCAAATTTTTCGATGAGATTCTAGTATTTGAAATCCTCTGATTTTCTGTACTTGCGACGTCCTCTAAGAGATCTATTCCCATTTCTGTATCAATCGTCTGCTGATTCTCCACAATTTCATTTGACTGATCAATTCTCATGTCCACAGTATCATCTCTCTCAACGTGTGAATTGATGGGATTTGATTGGAGTGTTGGCCAGTCTCCTTCGTGTATATGTGACTGGGAGGCATTATGTGTGGATTTGCACTAAAACTATCATCCAGTTGGGTGAGTGGTCTTTACTTCTTCTTCTAGCAGTAGTGTGAACACCTCATCCCCAGTATCTACTCGGATGTTTCGACGAATTTTGTTGCCTGTTGTAGTTAGGATTAGAAACCTAGCATATCGCATTTCTGTCAGATTTCTTGTTCTTTCATCAATGCTCATAACAGTGCCTATTCTGGTTGCAACCTCTTGGAAGAATTTGTCACACCAGCAGTGCCGTGGTGTTCCATGGATCCTAATCCATGCTAGGCGAACCTGTTTACCATTCACCATTTTCCAAGGCCTAAGATTGTTGACGCATAGGAGTTTAGTAGTTTCCTCATCACCAAGCAGCCAGACTTTGTCCTCAGGAGAGGCTAGTTTGAATAAAATATCTCCTCCCTCCCGCTGGACTGCCTTTCCATCGCTGTACATTCGTTCTTTGAGAATTCTGCTCAAGGAGGCAATGTCAAGTATAGGATAAGGGGTTCCTATTAGACATTTCTCAAGCCAGGAGTAGTTCTTTGTAGCAGGTATATATTTGATTATTTCCTCCTGTAGTGTCCCTTCCTACTCATGGTTGCTTGTCTCTGCTGGTCGTGCAAGTGGTTAAGTGGCTGAAGTTGTCTGAGTATGTGTTAGATACCCCTGCAATCCTCTTGGATTCTTTGCTAGATTCACATATAACTTACATGTCCCAATTCTCACTCCATTTAGCTGCTTTATCAGTGCTTGTAGATTAGCTTCATTGTCAAATCTGACAAAGCTGCATCGCTTGCCCTGATTCACAATTGTAGGAAGTGTGTGTATGTCCCTGAGTTTGCCGTATGGTTCTAAGAAGGCCCACAACTCCTTCACTATCCAATCCGGTGGAAAATTCGCAATATAGAGTGATATCGAGTTTGATCGCAGATTGATGATGTATGTTGATAGCTTCTTGAGGGATTTGCTCATCGTCGTTTGCAATCTCCGACGGCCTGCTGTTTCCCAACATCCTTGATTTGTCAGCTCAACTCCCACTTCAGTTCTGCTGGTTGATTGTGAGTGTAGTGGTGAGGTTGTTTGAGAGGCCAACACGAATGATATCACCAACGCGGCTGTAATGGCCATCTTGATGTGCCAATCCGTCTACACTATGATATTTATTTTTGCTAAGTTCAACACTTTATCCTCCGGTAGTGTCTTCTCAAGTTAATGGGATAAGAACATTTCATTGGTGCAATTTCTGTTCAATTTGTATCGATTTCTGAACATGCATGAGGTGGGTTTGATTTTTCTAAGTATAAAATATCTTGAGCTTCTTAGGTGGCACGCTGTTTCCCAGCATCCTTGATTTGTCGGCTCAATGCCCACTTCAATTCTGCTGGTTGAATGTGGGTGTAGTGGCGAGGTTGTTTGAGAGGCCAGCACCGGTGTCACCGACACGGCTATAATGGGCAACCTGAAGTGTCAATCCGTCTACACTTTGATATTTTTTGCTAAGTTCTACACTTTATCCTCCGGCTAGTGTCTTCTCATGTTAATCAGATAAGAACATTTCATTGGTGTTGTAAGGTACGAGAAAATTCAACCTTTTCAAATAAGTCTATGATCTACGCGTATGTGAAAATTATGGCATGTAGTTTTCTAAATAAGTGTCGTAGGTGCATTTAGTGTATGATATATTATCCTTTAATTGAATTAATATTAAGTCTAGAGTCGTAAACCCTTAATAATTAATTGGTAAGTTTGGGCTTAAATTAAAATAAGGAGTTGAAAATAAAAAGGGCATCCTCTTGTATTTTTGGTGTGACAATGTGGTCGGCCCAACTCGCTCAAGAGTGCAAACGAGCCCGATTCAGAATGCAGGGGAAATTCCATAACTAACGTTGCTCCGTACGTAGCATGAGGGGAGACAAGGTAATCTCAGCAGCATGCATTCACCATATAAGTAAAGACCGACTGTCGACCTAGGTTTTGAGAAGGAGGGGAAGAACATAGCAACATATCTGGGTGCACGTGAAGAACCCTCGCTGTAGGTGGTTGTTCCTTGGCTGGAGAACAGAGGCGAGGAGAATGGTCGAATACGCCTTCGCTCACTGCACGAGTTGCAGCATAGAGTGGGCAGTTCGGAGGTCGGCGACGCTTTGGTTGGGTGACTGATCGTCTCCTCAAATCCGCAGTATACTGAGGGTTTCAGGGTTTATTTTTGTGTTGTATTATGTGCTAGTGATAACAGTGGATTCTAATCGATTACATGTTGTTATACTGTTGTTTGCGATTATATTTGTGAAATGTGTGTGCATTCTGCTTTCTGTGATGAATCTGGTCGTTATCTAAGATGTTTCGAAGTTTGGCTCCAATATAGTTGAGATCTGTCTTTGCTAGTGTGTTCTCCTCCCACGGGTTAATTTGGTGGCATCGTGAGGGTGGTGTATGGCAGAGTGGTCGGACTCGAGTGGTGCAAGTTTGGCGAGATGCCGTAAGCGGCGG
>JAOYMZ010028814.1:0-21737 GCA_025802335.1 Pinguicula primuliflora | reverse complement strand
AAAGTGAACACGAGCGACCGTGTGAGACACCGTGAGCGGTGCAGTTCGAGGGTAGAGTGGAGTGGAGCGTGAGACGACCGAACACAGTGGCGAGTGTGTTGTGTTCCACTATGAACACCGATTGCGAGAGAGGCGTTCAGGTAATCAACATGTCGTGATGAGCGGTGACTCAATGTGGTGAAGGTAGAGTTCGTGGAATATTATTTGATCTCATAAGTGATGTTAATATTTTGCGTGAAGTGTGCATGAGTCTTGCATGCTTCGTTATGAAAACTGGAAGTAATTTCGCATGTTAGATTTCGGATTCAGGTGATACGTGTTTTGATGTGTCTTGAGGTTTATGCTTTCGTTTGGAGTCACATGTTAGTGTAACTAGATTTCTTATCCAGTAAGGTAAAGAGGAATTATCTATTATGTGTATTCGTTGTGTGAAGACGTGAACTAGGTTAGGGTGTCTTGAGCATGTTTATGTTTCGTAATATGTGGAGATTGAGATGCAAGTGTACCGTTTTAGCGGGTGCAAAGAGTCTCGTTACTGATTATGGTTTGAGATCCTTGCTAATTGTTTATTATATTATAAATGTACGAGATTATATCTTGCATATATGTGGAACACGTAAATTATTATAAGGTTATATGCTTCGGAGAGCTTCCAACAAGTGATGATTATCTACTGGGCCTTTGTGGCTCACGACTCTACACATTCTCTGTCTTGCAGGATCGGAGTAGCATTGGTAGAGGTTGTTCATGCCGGTGATTAAAGAAGTGTCTCTTTCATTTACGTATGAACTAGTTATGCGAACTAGATTATGTATTTGGGTTTATTCGAGTCGTACCTGGGTACTTTCATATGTTTTGGACATGGCCCATTGTCCCTGGATTTATATTAAGCTTTATTATGACGATTTTAACGCATTAGCACAACTAAATTGACAACTCCTTTTACGAAAATGGGCTTGGATATGGCTTGAGGGTCATACTACCAGAATGAACCTGCGAAAAACTATTGTGGGAAATTTTGAGTTCGTTACACTTGATATCGGAGCCAGGTTCGCATCTAACCTTGTTGACGGGGAACCAACAAGGCTTAGGGCAACCTTCCACTGGTCGCTCGGAAGAGATAGAAGAGTTTGGATTTATAAATATGTGATAGTACATGCGAGAATAACTGTTTGAATTGATAGAGGATATGAAGAGTAGGCATCGTGCATGCAGCCAGACTATCACTAATGGGACCATGCAGCCCGTGGATGAGCCGAGCCACGAGACAGAGTCTCATACTGATCCGCCTGCACCATCGAGGACAGTTTCGACACCAGAAGGCCGATGGGAGACCCTAGAACCCTCTCCGTCGGTACCGGTGAATATGATACTGCCTAAAATGTTCCGAGTACTCACTGCAGTAGCAGTGGCATTCATGGATGGACCATCTACTTGGATGCCAACTGAGAGTATACCAATTATGTCTGAACCGACACTGATTGTCCCTGACCCAGTTCTATAACCTATGCGATAGGGTCTGAGTGCGCAATAAGAGGCTATGCACAAACGAAGGACTCGCACATTCACGAGCGATAAGGGCCCTGGGAATGCAGAGGAGTGGTTACTAGAGGTTGAGAAGAACATGACATCTTGCAAGAGACCTAATGACCTCAAGGTGGAGGGGGTAGTATATTATCTAGCAGGTTGTGCTGAGGCATGGTGGATGAGCATAGCTCCAAGTTTGCGAGGTTATGGCTCGTATTGTTGGGGGGCATTCCGTGATGCGTTCAGACGTTATTACATTCCCAATTATTGGATGATTCAGAAGTTGTGGGAGTTTGAGAGTTGTGTTCGACGAGTTGGAGAGTCAGTGCTGGATTACAACGCACGATTTCATGAGCTTGGCAGATGTGCTACTCAAACTATAGAGAATCCGGCGATGAAGATGCTCAGGTTCCGGAAAAGACAATTGAGAGCTTATCGTGTGGCAGTGAACAGTGTGATAACACACCGGTTTGAAGAATTACTAGATACAGCGGTGCATGTGGAATCGAAACTGTTAGAGACTGAGAGCGAAGCCAAGAGGGTAAGATACACCGAGACATGAGCTTTTGCTTCTGCCCCTTCGTATAGGCGACCCTACCCCTTCCTCAGGCCCTAGATTCCGTCAAGGAGGTGGGACGGACTTTTGGCAGCACAAAACTCGTTTCAATTATAGAAAGAGGGGACATGGACAGTTGACTTGCCCTACTAGGCCTCCCGCTGCTGCACCTCAGGCCTCCGGGGTCCCTGGACTGCTACCACCACCACCACCCCTCCCTTCAGGACGAGCAAAAGTGTATGCCATCAAACATGAGCAGGCCGAGGAGAGGCTGGACGAGGTTAATGAAGGTAACTTGAGTGTCTATGGTAGTCTAGCCTATGCATTATTTGACAATGATGCCACCGGTTGTTTATTTCAACCCAGTACGTGAACAGAGTTCATGCACCGATCAGCATGCTGACTGTGCCCTGCGCGGTTTATACCCTTGTCAAGAAGACAATGCTAGCTATGCGATGCATTTTGCAGTGCCCGATTCACTTTGGCAGTATAACGATCCTATTGGATCTCACCATTTTGGATATGCAGGACATTGATCTTATACTTGGAATAGAGTGGTTGGCCACAAATTGTGCTCAAATAGATTGTCGACACAAGAGAGTTCTATTCCAACTGTCGGGAAAGTAACCATTCATATATCAAAGGACAACGGGAGCACAAAACCGACCGGTCACTAAAATAATTTCAACCATTCAGGCATGATGATTAGTTCATAGAGTTCATGATGCTTACTTGGCCTTTCTAGTGACCATGCCGGATCAGGAACAGATGCTTGAGGATATACCAGTAGTGCGGGAATTCACCGATGTGTTTCTGGAAGATTTGCCTCACCTACCTCCAGGTAGGGAAGTGGAGTTTAGGATTGAACTTATACCAGGATCCGCTTTGGTGTCGAAGGCACCTTACAGGATGGCACTAAAGAAATTAGCAAAACTGAAGGTCCAACTGTAGGAGTTGATAGATCTTGAACAGGTGTGACCCAGCGTGTCTCCATGGGGTGCACCTTTGTTGTTTGTGAAGAAGAATGATGGGAGCATGCGATAGTGTATAGACTACCATGAGTTGATTATGTCACCATTCAAAATCAATACCCTTTGCCTTGGATTGATGCCCTGTTTGACCAGTTGGCAGGTGTGTGTATTCTCGAAGATAGATTTGAGGTCAAGATACTACCAGATGAAAGTGAAGAATGAAGATGTGAGTAAGATTATCTTTCAGGCTCAATACGGTTATTATGAATTTTTGGTGATGCCTTTCGGATTGACCAATGCTCTCGCAGTTTTCTTGAACTTGATAAACCGAGTGCTTCATCCCTATTTGGACAAGTTTGTGGTAGTGTTTATTGATGATATACTGATATACTCACCTGACCTTGAGACTCACGCTGAACATTTGAGTATTGTGCTCACTCATCTCAGAGAAGAATCCTTGTATGCCAAATTCATGAAATGCGAATTTTGGATCAGGGAAGTCGCTTTTTAGGACATGTGGTCTCTGCAGAGGGAGTGGCGATGGATCCCAATAAGGTGGAAACCATCAAGGCTTGGCCTGAACCCAAGACTGCGGGTGAGATTCGTAGTTTTTTGGGATTAACCGGGTATTATCGGAAATTCATTGATGGATTTTCCAAGATATCTATACCCCTCACTAGGCTTACACAGAAAGGAGTGAAGTTTCAGTGGGATGAGGCGTGTGCAAGGGAATTCAAGGAATTGAAGGAGAGATTAACTTTTGCCACGATGTTGGCATTACCTAAGGAGGGGATTGACTATGTGGTATACAACGAAGCCTCCAAAAATGGGTTAGGGTGCGTCTTGATGCAGCACGATAAGATGATAGCTTATGCTTCTCGACAGTTAAAAAAGTATGAGGAGAATTACCCTACCCATGATTTGGAATTAGGAGTGGTTGTACACGCTCTGAAGGTGTGGAGACACTACCTTATGGGGTTCAGTGCATTATATACATAGATCACAAGAGCTTAAGATATATCATTACCCAGAAGGAATTGAACATGCGACAGCGACGATGAATGAAGTTGATTAAAGATTATGATTGTTAGTGTTATGCCCTAAGGCCACTCACCTAGTGCTTTTATATTAATACTTTTATGTTGTATATATGAGTGTAGCAATCTTTACTATTTGATTATTTACTTGCTTTGCTTATAGCATTTCAAATAGTAAAGCCTAACATTGATAGCTTAGAGCATATCACAAAAAGTTGTGATGATGAGATCACTCTAATTAAAGTTATCAATATTAAGTATCCCTAACCATAGTATTAGTGAGATAAGGCATCACTAATGCAGTCAGGTTAGCATGCTCTAAGTTGATTCCTTTTGAAGGAAGTAGTTGCTCTCATCAACTATAGTGTAGTGACACTTAATCTAGAACATGGATGCTTGTAGTAGACAAGTACATCGGATTGACCCGTAAAGAGATCACCATTTTGTCAATGGTCGATACTCTTAAAGAATAGTGGGTGTAAGTGATCCTTAGACTTAAGATCACCATATAGAGATCTTGAGTATGAATGTCATTCTTTGATTCTATTCGGAGTTACTCTGTAAATGGGTAACGTGTTACTAGATCGTAATTAGCATGCATTTGCATGCCATTCCAACTGGAATAGGAAACCATAACTGTCGACACACCTTTCCTAATGTAGTCGAGTCATGCAGGCATGTAGATGCTAAGAAGTCTGATGCCTCCATTTTGAGCATAACAAGTAACTATTGTGTTCCAGAAACTAGTATTTCTACATGGCATTTTGGTGAACAATGCTCTAGCCAGATCCATGTTCTTGTGTTGCTCAAACCCAGCGATCATTGTGCTCCAAGAAACAACATTTTTGTCCCGCATCCCATAAAAAAATTCTTCTAGCTTCATCTAACTATCCATGCTGCATAGAACCTGACACCATGGTAGTCCAGGTAAAAGCATGGGATACTTCTTCGAACAAATTCCTTGCTTTGTCCATCTTCCCATTGCGCACAAAAATTGCAAGCCACCCGTTCCATGATATCTAATGACTCATAGAAATTTCGAGTGGTGTCGAAAGAGAGGACTGATGAAGATCAGTCATCGTATACCCCTCAAAACCAGTCAAGTGATAGTCACCTACAAAGATATGAGTATCTGGATTATTGATATGGGACGATGAAGAGGTTGATAAAAGTGTTTCCTGAATATAATCATCCTCTCGATGAATATGTATTTGTTCAGCGTTGCAATTTGGAACTAGGCCTGATATTTCCGCCTCAATCATATTTGCAATTTCTAGCGGACTTCAACCTGTAATTTGCAGTTCCTTCACCATTTCAGTCGCCACTTCCAGGGGCATATCGTTGACAACATCGAAGGGAAAGAAGACATTACTAACAACACCTTCTTTGTCAGCAATCTGCACTCTGAGAATGATGGTGCCATCAGGATCTAACTTCCCAGTAATAGTCATGTTAGTCCTCGGAGCATCAACATTCAAATGCAAGCGCTCAAGTTCATTTCTATTGTTCCAGAAAGGCTTTTGGCACCGAATATCTGACTTCGGATTCCCATTGACATGATCCACAACAAGGAATGGATCAAGCATTAGTTATTTTGCAACAATGATCCTGCAGCCCATCTCGTACTAGAGCAACTCATCAAAGGCGTCAGCGAAAAATGCAAAATGACTATAAGGAAAGTATCTGTTGCACCTCAGACACTCAAGAGCTTGGATGACACCTATACCAACATTGGGGCCAAAAATACTACGAAACACCAAAAACACCACAAATTTAGATGCTACCATCTTCGGAACCACCCCTAACTGCCCCTTCACTCTAAAACTCTCGGGCTTCAGCTTCCTGAACCGAATTAAAGAGTGGAGTGCGAGAGATACCTGAAGATGGAGTGTATGCGAGCATCCATCGATGTGGATGTTGCGCAAATCCGCCCTCCGGTCGATCGGGATCGCCGGATCGAGTGAGTATATCTGAAAGCGCATCAAGACTGGCGTTGAAAAAAAATGGGTAATTAGGCCGAGCCATGGGTAGGAATGGTGGGCCTACGCTAGTCAATGCGCTGTAAAGAAATAGAACCGGCTGAAAAGAGTTCATCGGCAACTCCATGATTTCCGGCCTACGGAGGATGAAATGAGTTCATCGGAATTGGCTCCGCAATGGCCGCTATGAGAGGACCACCATTCTTGCATCAGAAAGATCGTCAAAAAAAATTTCACCTGAAAAACCCAAATTATCCGGTGGTCTCGGAAGATATGTAAGGAGTGCCCCGCCCATGGCAATTGGTGCGACAGGATGCAGTCCGTGTTCCTTGTCCATCCCTGACGTACGGATCGGCTCAAGATCCTGTGTAAGATCGTCCCAGACGGACTGTCATTTATCAACGCCCAAATTGTGCTAAGACTGGCCGACTGGGTTGCTGTTCCCGGTGACTCCTGGTCCTACCGCGGTGTGAGGGCGGCCAATGCCGATAGCGTCCATTGTGCAAAATCTTCCTGGCGCTTGCCCAATTTTTCCAAGGTTTGCATAACTGCTTGTAGTTGTTGATTGCTACTGCCCCTTGAATTTTCCGGCAACATAATTCCAGACGAGGCGAGCTGATCGCTCTGATACCAATTTGTTGTAGATCCAGGGATCGTAGTCGGGTCGCAGGACTGGAATGCCAGAGAATGGCCGTGGATACCCATACCAATGATAACGGAACCTCGTTTGAGAAGGGGAGGCTCAACTCACGTAGCTACTATGACTAGAGAAACTAGAAACACAACTAGAAGGAAACTAGAAACACAATTGTAAAGAAAGGAACTACTTCTTCATTCATCAAAAGTGTATCTTCCTATCTCTTTACAAGTATTTATACTATCTAATTACACCAGAATAGATGTTCTCATAATCTTGCAACAGCTGAATTCCTTCCAACGGTAAGCTTGAACTTTCTTGTGATTGGTCACCATGGCAGGGTTCGGATGCACTCTATTTCAACGGACTGGATTATAGCATTGTAACTGTCCGCCTGATATCTCCTTTAATAAACCAATGGTTCCAGAGTCCCTGTCCTTCTTCGGTACACAATAAGTTTCCTATCAGGTTGACATGTCCCAAACTGATTGATTACTTTGATGAGGATGTAGTGGTCACTAATCCAATTACAAACCGTGCTACATGAGTGATTCCAACAACGGTTTGTAGAACAAAGAAAAAGTACTGGAAGTTGGAAGAGAAATTGACACTATTAGAGGTAGTAAAAGAGTTTATAGCTGGTGGGTATCGTGCAGGAAGAAATTTTAAGCCATATTTTATCTTAATTATTGTGTCCCAGGCGATCTCTTTCACCATTTCGGGATAGTGAAAGTTGCTTTCAACATCAAGGTTAGCGTGACAGTTCTAATGGCTACAACAGAAGTGTGTTTCCATTGTTGTTGGAGACATGAAGCAGTCAATTAACTATCGAAAAATCCAATTGAATTGTGAAACCTCATAATGGTGCAAAAGTAATATGAAAAATTGGTAACTTACAGTTCTCATGTTGCATGCTGCAAATGAAGATGGTGTTTTTTTGTAAGTTTATTTTGTATTTATTCACATGACACAAAAACGTGTCTCCCCCATTTGTACAAATTACATTTTGGTTCTGCAATTTACAATACAATATAAAGGATTTCTCTCCCAGATACCGAAATTTGCTGCTGCTGCCATTGGATTTTTTGCCTTGAGAGATTGCCAAAGCTTCAATTGTATCTCTTCAACTATAGCATCCACATTTGGCAGTTCGTCTCTTAAGATGTTGGCATTTCTAGCTTTCCATACAATCCAACAAGTCTGCTTAAAGAAGGCATTTCCCTATTTCAAATCACTCGAAGGTAGCGCTCAATTATTGCAGAATTTGAGGTATGCTTTTATTGTGTCGTAGATTGGATTCGCCATTAGTGTGTAGTTTTACGAAACAGATATAGTGGACGAATTATGGGGGACGAATTGGACACGAAAGACAAGTGTCACCTACCCCAACCAAGTGTTAAACATCTCATTCATATTTTAATCCATTCAACTCTTCAAACCTGACAGGAGTGTCAAATTCGTCCCTCAAATTCATCCACTATATCACTCCTCGTAGTTTTAGGATGGACCGTCTCGTCCCGTGGTACTAGCATAGTAAGTCCTGCGTGAATTAAATTTTTGTCGGTTGTCCAAAATTTTTTTGGTAAATAATCTTATTTTGTTTTTAGCTTAGTTACGTAAATTCTTCCTGCAATATGTTTTCCAATGTTAAACGACATCCAAAATATCACAACACCGAACAAAACGCACAAAATTCAGGCTACGTGGACTTTATTATTCGATATGCATTGAAAAAAACACGTACAACGTTTTTCTTTCTCTTTCCCCCTTTTCCATTAACCTCATTTTGTGGCTTTTCATTTTTGTTTGCGTTTTTTTTTTTTTTATTATTATTTTGTTTCCTTTTATTCTCTATTGCTTCTTAACAAAATAGAATTTATTCCGCAACTCGCTCATCGTGTCCTGAAACGGAGGTCGCCTTCCCGAAACGGAAGTCGCCATAATTATCAGAGACATCTTTCCCTTTGACATGCGAGTTCATATATTTTCGACCTATGTATAATTTAATTATTTTTTAATAATTGCGACCACGCACGAGTCGCATTTTATGTAAGTGTTTCGATGTATTTATTCGTTTTAGCGGAAATATTAACTTACGACACGGGTAATTTTACGTAACAGGAACATCTCTGCACAAACAACCCTCCTCAGTCATAACAATTAAATTTATCCAAAGACTTCCAAAAACCTAAATTTTGCTATTTATGATCCACTTATATATCAAAGATAACACATTTTCACAAAAAAAATACAATCTTTTCAAATGGGGAAAAGCCTCAAGAATCATGAGAAGATCAATCTTCACCTACCTGCAAAACTTTCAACTCTTCTCCTACACACCAATCTTCCTTGCTTTACCATTTGCTGCTGCATCCCTCGTCTCTTCTTCATACTTCCGTTCATTGATCCATGCCCATCTGAACGTGATCTTCATTGCTGCCGGATTCCCACCCTCGTCGGAGCTATTCGCCATCCTCGTCCTCAAGCTCTCCGAGACCATTCTGTTTTTTCTCTTCATCTTGCCATTTACCCTCTCTTTTCTCCTCATTGCCAAGACCTCCATCATCAGAATCCTACAGAATCACAAGCAAGAGGAAGAAAAAAACACATTCTGTTCATGGATATCCATCTTCACTCACCTCTGCATCACACAACTCCGCAACACATTAGTTATCATCTCAGCCAACAGCCCAACAATTGCTTCTGCCTCCTTGCCATATGTTTCAACATCTTCGAATCCTATGGTCTGCCACAACTCCTGATTTCGACAGCATGAGCTGTTTTATTCTATGGTCATTGCAAATGCTTTCATCATATGCAACCTCTCCTTGATCATCCCTCAAGGCCTATTTGCTGATCAGGTATAGGAAAGAGACTGCATTATCGTTAGCAGTGGCTATAAACATGGGGCTGGCAGCCATTGAAGAGCTGTTCCAATACAGGGTTGCAAGAAATCTTCAGAGAGCTGATCTTCCTATACATTCTGTTCTGCTTATGGAAGGAATCCTCATTGCGTACTTGTATGCAATGGTTCATGTCCTTGAGACGATCGTCCGGTTTGAATTGTTGATAAGGTGCAAAAAAGACCACCAGATTAATAATGTAAACATTGATTAATCTTCGCTATGGTGCCGAAATCTATTATTAATTGTTGGATGTGTGTTTCAACTGTCAGAGCATTTCACCTAAGATTTCGGAACCATAAAACAAAATTCGAAACCATAAGGTCTGCATCAGAAAAAAAAAATTCGTATCCCGGCACTGCAAAATATATTTTTGGTGTAGGGCATGTTGTGATTCCATTATATTTTTGGAACATTACATTCTGTTACCAGTACTATGTTAAGGCCACCTCCAAGAACAACGAAGGGACACTGGATGAACATTTTCATGTTAGAATTATATTTCTTCATAGTTTGTCACAGTTATTTTCGTCCCAATTCCAAACAACAAACAATCTGTATACTCCCATATTCCGTATATATAGTACTCCATTCTATTCATCCTGCATTTGGGAGGTATACAGAGATGTCACTGTATACAATGGTCAACAACAGAGATGCAGAAAACGAATACGATGAAGACCCGTGAGACCAACCGCCACAGCTCCATTGAGAGTATGAGGGTATGAAGAAAGATAAAAAGGAAGTAGAAGTTGAGGATCATCTACTTCTTCCATGCTCGCTGGAAAATTAGCCATAAGCTAGTTGAATTAAAGTGGATAATAAACGGGTCTAGTGGATGTAGCAGTAGACAGGTAATGCGATGATACATGAATAATAGGATACATCGCACTGTTCAAAACTGACACAAATAATTTATGCTTCATCAACAAGAAAATACATCACTTTCATCGATGCCGTTTCACAGTATGAAGCAACATACAAGAAGTGGGAAAAATGATGGAGGCACAACTTTTTAGTAGATATTTGAAGCCCAGAAACAGAGCAAACTGCAACATAATAACAAGCTTGCCACATTGTAAAAATCTTGAAGGGCTAGAAGATTAATCTATGCTTTCATTGACACGTTTATTGGGATAGCCCACAAACGCAACGCCTCAGAAAGCAATTAGAAATATTCAAAATATACACTGTAGATTATCATAATTTATGTGGTGTTTCCACGATCTAATGACATGAAAAAGAGCCACTGGTCAGGATAATAGCCACATGATAGACTCTCGCGTCCGTGCCATTACACCAAGAGGAACAGTTAATCCCCCAGAATTGGTAATGGACGCTTTAGCAATATAATAAAAATCTGAGCTTTCATCCATTTTGTACAAAAACAATACAATTTATCCAAAACCGCAGAGAAATCACAACTTAATTGGGCAATTTATAAGAAAATAGGATACTCTGCTCAGTGGAAGGAGAAGTCGTTAATTATATAGGCTCACGGACCTGAATCCACTGCCCACAGAACACCCCAACGGTGCCTGATCTCATCATCGCAGAGTTCTTTAAAAAAGGGATAATTTTACAGAAGGCTTCAGTGTGTGTAACAATCAGATCATTGATCGAAAAATCAATCTCACTGAAATCCGCTAAGATAATGAATGTATCGTCATGAGCCGAAAATTAAGCGAAAAACAACGATTTTTATTGCAAGGATTCCAGAATTGAAAAGTTGAAACATGATAAAGTATGTGTGCTCAGACAGCCAAGGGTAATCTTCAACTGCAAGATCAGAAACTCTAGTCCACATACACTTGTATCATCATAGCACATGAATCAGAGAATAAAAAAAACATACAATGTATAGAAAAAAAAAGGAAATCCCGAGGAAAAGGTAGAACAATTCAGTCAAAATCAATAATTCAAGGGGAAAAAAATGTTATTCAGATGCGCCGCCATCAACTGAGGAAGATTATGCGTAGGAGTAGTGACTTGGGGGAGTATTTATGATGAAATTCGCGCAGCCAGGCGATAGGGTTTGCTGAGGAGCCGAGGCTAGGGCTTCGTTCGAACTAGGGTGATGTGGGCTTTCTTGCGAAGGGATAGTTTGGGAGACTGTTTTATTATAAAGCCCAAAGCTCTTCGCTCTTTTTCTTATATATATATATATATAATAGAGGCAAACGCCAAGCGTATATTACAAACTTTCCATTCAGGACGGTTCAAAATAATGTTCAGGAAAGTACTCCGCTAACGTAACTTGCCACCGGTGGTTCTGACCTGCTTCCGCGAAGGGCACTTCCACTGCGTGCTCCGTTGGTCCAAGCAAACTGGTAAAGAGGTCCCCCAATTCTGAAATTTCGACCATCTCCCGTTCACACCGAAGATCACCATTGTCCTCACCTTCACCTCCATCGCGTGTGCTTCCGGGTAATGCAGCCGTGCGTCGCTCAACGACTCTTGGAGGAGGAGTTCCTAAATCCTGTAATACATTCTCCACACCACAATCGCCAGCCTCAAAAGGATCCTCATCTAGCCTTAGCTCTGAATCTGATGGAATAGATAGACCCCTCCTGGCTAAAGCATCCGCTTCCGCAATGAATCCTCTCGAAATGTAAGAGATGGTGCACCCTGTAGATGACTGCAGAAGGACCTGTATCCGACGCACCAGCTCCCGATTCCTTACATCTTTCCTACTACCAAAACTCTTTGCTCTTTGCTCTTTGCTCTTTGCTCTTTGCTTGCACTAAAATAATAAACTTTTTTTTTAAATCCAAATTTTTGATTTTATTTATCGCAAAAGTAATTATACTAATTAGCCGTAAAAGTGAGCATAGTCCCGAAACTTACAATCACCAAAAACTAAATGGGAGATCAGTGACTTTTTTCGCGGTGGCGCTGGCTGCGTCTCGGACTTATTTTCTTTTTAGGGGATTGCACGCTGGGTTCATATTGCTCGCTCAGTTCGTGAAGAGGAGGAGCTTGCACAGTCTCTTCTTCCTCAACCTGGTCAGCCCAACTCTTTCTCGCTATTGGGCTGCTGACTGTGGTATGTTGCTCATCCGCAACTAAAATCCTCAATTGCTTTCGATCCGGGGTGTTTGCGACAGTGGCGGGGGAGGTTGTAGGGGTGTTGATTTTGGTCACTAGAGCGGGGTTCTCACTAGAAATATCAATGACTGTCTTACCTTCTACCAATTCTATAAGGGATACAGGTTACAATCTATATGAACGTCTCCATTTCTTCATTGGATTGAGTATGCTTTTTGCTGCAAAGTACAAGGACTTTACTGTCTTCTCGCCGGTCAAATCATCCCTCAATTCATTTAGTGAGTCCACCAGTACATTGTATAAAATGTACTATAGGGCAACTTGTAGATTTGCGCTCACCTGGTCGTCGCTCACATCAAAATCTGAATTTGAATCTAATGCTTCCACTTCCTCTGAAGTAGAACCTTTTCCATTGTCTTTTTCAGCAGCTGCAGATTCTCTTGTTGATGCATTTTCTGCATCAGTTGTAATAAAACCAGCAGCTTGTAACTGCTGCCCATTTGTGCAGAATGGTTGTTGATTTTTCATGCCAGTTTGTTGATTTTTCGTGCCAGTTTGCTGATTTTTCTGGGCTGTACTTGCAACTTCCGCAGCTTGATCTCTGATTGCTTGTTGTGGAACTGGGATTACAGTAACTATTTGTAGCGGGGATGAAACTGCAGCGAAATGCTGCATGGAAGTAGCAACTGCTTGCTGCAGAAAGGTGGGGGCAGCTTGTACGGGGCCAGCTGATCCAGGTGCGCCACTACCATCTGGTTGCTGATATGCAACCACCAAGCCATAAACTACTGGAGCAACATCCGCCTGTTGTATCATGTCTGTCACCATGGTACAGTTTTGTTCAATCAGAGTCGAGCTATCAGTTCCTGAACTAACCACCTTCTACTCATTTTTTTCTAATTCTGCAGCACACATATCAGTACCAACCCGAGACAGAGAAAGCCAATTCATAGCATCTAAATCAACTGATTGAGCCTGATTTTCAGCTAGCCATTTGCCTTTACCGATCGTCCCTCAGTGACAGTTACAGAAAAACAACTATTCTCTAGTTGTACTAGTATTGTTTCACATATCCATGAAGTGGAGATAGTCAGAACTAGCATTCTACTATACATCATCTGAGATTTATTTGCGGTATTCTCATACAGTTTAACCAACTCCCCTAACTTACCTTCTAGAACATCAAAAAGATCAGATTCCCAATATTGAAGAGGGATTCCCCGCACTCTGATCCAGACCATACAGGCAGGCTTTCCATTAAGCAATTTCCAATGTCTAACATTGGTTAAACATAGCTGAGTAAGAGTGACCATATCTTGACTAAGTTGATGGTGGATCACTGTGTTCGGGTTTTAATAAGAACCTCGCCACCTTCTATTCTTACTAATGTACAAGATGTATAATGAGCCTCGTTCAATATCTTGTTGACTGTAGAAATATCCAGAATTGGCATAGGGGTAGCAATCAAACATGTAGCCAACCAATGAGTCTTATCAGATGCATCAAATGACGAAATGTAATGCACTTTTTTCCCTTCTGGGAGCAGATCAGATATAGATTTAGCCACATTTTCCTTAGCTGGTTTCTCATACCGATATAATTCCTTACCCAGGCTTACTTGCAAATTCACAGAACCAATCTAGATCGCATTCAATTGCAATAATAGTAGCTAAGAGTTAGGGTTTCTAGGGAATCTCACGAAACCGTACCTGCGCCCTAATCTGTCCGGAGTTTTGGGCAGGTGAAGATCTATGACTTCCCCATAAGCTGAAAACGCCTCGTACATATCATTCCTTGCCCATGAAATGGTAAAATTCGTGAAGTGATAAGATCTCGTGTTCGTCCATTGCATTGAGTTCCAGGCCACCTGCATTTGTTTAGAGCAGCTGGGCGTGCAAGTCGATTGTTTGCAGGGGCATTCTGTCGAGCAGCGTCTGGGCGTACGATTACTGGAAGTGTTGATTTTCCTTGAGCCACAGGTTCTGATCCTGTTGATTTACCTTGAGCAGTATCTGGAATGGGTCCTTGTTCACCTTGATTTCCTTGAGCAGCGAAGCCGGAAACTCCAATTTTGCCGGAAATTTCTTTCTTTTATTATAAAGCCTTTCTCCTTTTTATTATTGTTATTATTTTTGTATTCTCTTAGTACTTTTATTATTACTTTATTTTTATTTTCGAGCTGGGAGTCTCCACGGAAATAATTTTTCCATCCTGTTGAGGGGTGGGATATGATTGCGTACATCCTACCTTCCTCAAATCCTACCTAAGAGTGGGATTTACTGAATATGTTCAGTTTAGTTTGATTTTATTATAAAGCCCATAACCTCATGTCATGAACATATGATCAATCTCCATTCCTCAATCCTCCATTAGAGGCTCTAGGCAGTGTGGTCTCATGCGGACAATGAACTAAAATCATATTTAAAATGTATTTGCATCATGTAATTTGATGATATGATTATGTGGTAAATCCTGTATCAATCAAATATTGGCAACACATTTTTAATGTGTTGTTGGTTTCAAATTTTAGTGTGGTATAGCATTTCTCGATGCCACGAAGGGTAAACCCAAATTGTTTGTTACTTGGGTTGGGCTTGAAAATATATTTTATTTGTGCTATACAATACTTGTGCTGGTAAAAAATAGGCCTGTGCTGATGTTCGGGCCCACCTCTAAGTAGTTTCACCCGTGGACACTGGCGGACTTATGTATCGGCGGTTAACCCCGGGTCGATTTTGGCCAGCCCAATAAATCTCCTAGGCCTGCCCAGGTTGAAAAAAATATATCTTAAGTCAAGCCCGGGGTGGATTATTTTCCTAAGTCTGTCCTTGCCTTTGGGCGACATCATCAAATTTAACTCACATTTCCGATGTCCTGCACCATAGGGGGATGGGTCTTTGAGTCTGCCGAAACTGCATTGCAAAGGTGAACGATCGACCAAATATCAATATTTCATTGATCAATTATGTATGAAAATAGGAAAATGCTATTTGTACATCATTATTTGGCACACTTACTAAACACACACATGTGTAAATAATCACAACCACAATTTTATTGTTGATATTTATTTATTTTCTTGTAATTGTGGTTGTGATTATTGCCAGATAAATGTATCCAGTAAGTGTGTCAAATAATGGTATACATATAGCATTAACAATGAAAATATTATATATGTGTACAATTACCCTTATTTATAAAATATTAAACCATTACAATTTTATATCAAATCAATAACATATTACATGTATCATCAAATTTCAACCACACATTCCAATTTCTGTTACAAAATAAAAAATAAACCGACAAATTTATTCAAAATAGATGAATTTGAAAAAATAAATCAAAAACCCAACCAAATAATTCATATAATAATTAAACTCCTCCAACTGGATTAACTAATTAATCCTCGAGCATGTCTTCCTGATCTCTCCTGCATTTCCTGTGAGCACTCCAATCTTCCCCATCTTCACCATCGATTCCGCAAAATCTGTGAGGAAGCTGTATGTTCCGAAAGGACTGGAGTGGCTCAAAATGTATGAATTCGTCAGGCCGTTGTTGAGAAGAGCCGCATCGGAGGTGAAGAGCCCCCTGTTCTGCTTCACATCGGTGAAGTAGCTTATGTCAAATCGTCTGGTGCTGCCGGGATCCATACTCACGATGTTTGTGGTGACCTTTGGCAGCGGGCATTGCCTCTTGAGAGATCTGACGTATGCAGCATCCAATGTAGGATCAGTATCGTTGTGGCCAGTGAAGTTGTAGAGGCGGTTGGAGAAGCTAGAGCAGTGCGAAATGCCGATGGTGTGGCCACCTGGAGGGGGATATTTTCGTAATTTAGCATATCAATGGGATAAATTTTTGTATCTTTGTTCTCATAATAATGGTAAAGTATCATATTTGTACATTATTTTGTGGCATAAAAATGTTGCACACATTAAATTATGGGAATGTGCCTAAATTATCATTGTTGATGAAAAATTACTACATTAAGAATCAAAACTCTTATGTTTAGGTGGGTTCTCGTAACTTAATGATAATTTTTAAACTTTAAATAAAAACGATTTAACCTTATGAACAAATGAAATGAAACTGCCGACCACGTAGTCACCAAATTCTAATTGGAGCATGGAATTGATCATTCTTGATATATTAGTTTCCAATTTTCATAAATTATGACAATTTCATTAGCTTTGACGGGATGTGGCGGGAGTTTAATAGTGTCAAAATTTTGTTTTAAAAAATATTGTACTAATATTATTATCCAATGTTAAATATTTAGCACCATGTCTCTAGCTAGTGCTAGCCATGTTAAATGTACCAAGTGCTTAATTAAATGCGACGCCTAATGCATGACCATCTGGGCCATTTTTTTTTCCAATATTCGGAAGGCATTAAGAGCCATGGAAAGTAAAATTACAAATGTGGGATCTCTGGGCCATTAGTTGTGGTTCCATAATAGAATTCAAAAGCTTATCCCCATCGACGTGAAAAGTTTACTCACGTGAGATTCTTAACTACATAAAGAGATATAAGGTCATCTTCGACAAAAGCTAATGAAAGAGATAGCGACGGAGAAGCCTACTATATTTTCTTGGAAATGTATAGGACAAGATGAAAAAATACCAGAGAATTTGTCCCATGCTGTTTTACAACTTTTTGTGGGAAATAAGATTTATCATCACCGGTTATGTTAAGGATTTTTCTTCATGCATTTTTCAATATAATAAGTAATTTTCCAAGAATATGTGTTTTTAAGTTCTATTTAAAAATATTTCGGATTTCAGGTCTAAGTTCGATTCCCAACTTTTTACACATACCTACACCCGATATTATTCTAGTAGTGATTTTAGTACTGCAAGCCGAAAAAATACCTCATATCCAAGAGATATTAGGTTCGGGTCTGACTCGAGTTTGGGTATATCTAAAGCTGATTGTTTTTTTGAACACCCCTAATTTCATTTGTATTCTCATAAGCTACCAACTTTGTTTTCTTTATTTTACATACCTGACAAAACGACTAGATCTTTCACATTCAACCCTTTTGAAGCGAATGATGCTATGAGCTGCGTGATATTGAAGAATGGCGCCGGGAGATTGAACAACGGATCATTAAATGTCGATACTCTTCCATCTCTTCTTCCCAAGGGAACTGGCCAGAATGGTCCTCCAATCTGCAGCCAAAACCAACACAACACACAAAATCAAATTAAAAAAAAAAACTTGTCTGTTTGTTCCAGATGTGTAATCTTAAATAAAACGAAAACGCTTACCGTAGCAACAGCATCTCTAGCGACCATGGCGAGTATATCAGCACAAGAAACCACACCGGGGCACCATTTCTCTACAACTGCTTTCACTGCATCGATCACTTCGAAACCTCGAAGGGTCAGGTTGGGGAAGGAGTCCCTCTCCGCGGTGTTGTTGGCCGTCGAGTTGATAAGAACGGAACCATCGCAGCCCTTGACAAATAAATAATTAAAGATATGAATTATTCTCATTAAAATTTTAACCCCTCACATTTATTTTATATAATTAGATTTATATTTTTATCAACCCCTCATGTTCAAAGTCCTGTGACATGTATTTTTAAGTGCGTGACATAACCTTATATACGTACCAAAACGAAACAATCGTGGAAATGCAGCCTCAACAAGGAAGCAGCAAGAGCCGGTGTGTGATAGATGATTCTGGCGGTCGTCTGACGGACGATAGCCCGGAGAGGCGGGCATGTACTGCTATAGTAATTGAAGGTCAGGTTTTGTGCATTTGCATGCATCATATAGAAGAAGAGGAAAAAAACCAAGAGAAGCTTATGGGAAGCAGCCATCTCTTTGTGTATACAAGCAGTTAGGGACAAGACCTGCAGTTAGTTTGTGAGTTTGGTCTGGTATTTAAATAGTACAAAGCCTGGTTGTACAAGAATAACGCGTTGTTAGATGAACATGAACTGATGCTTTCAGAGTAATAATAATAATAATAATATGGTTTTGACTTTTAAAATTAAATTGTTTTACTTTGGATAGTTGCTGTATGGACAGTTGGATAAATTGGGTTAGAATAGAACAAGATGATTCAGTAGTTCAGTTCACGAGGATTAATGTTTTACCAACTGCGCATATTGAGACAAGGTCCTGGTCTGCCTTCTGCTCTATCATTTGTTGGTTGCTCTCACGTTATACTGAAATGTGGAGGAGGAGTCACAACATCCCTTTGTTTACTTGCCTGGAATACAATTGAAGATCATACAGTGGGAAAAAAATCAACTGAACTTGTGGTGAAATTTTAAGATCAACAATCTGACTGCATAACAATTGACTTGGGGCAAAAGTGTTATCATTCATAACAAAAGTCATACTTATACAATGTCCGCGAAATGAGCTAAATATCCTTAAATAATCTATCAACACTCCCTCTCAGGATGGACGAAAGACATCAAACAAGTCCACATTATTTCACAAATGAGCTAGGCCTATCGAGCTAAGTCTTTCTTTAAGACAATCAGCTACTTGGTCTCTTATCGCCACATGACCTAACTGACTAACTCTAATGCTCCACTTTCGAACTTTTCTTTTATGAAGAACGTGTCGATCTCCACATGCTTGGTCCCGTCGTGCTGTACAGGATTGTTGACAATGCTAATGGCAGCCTGATTGTCACACCGTAGCTTCATTTGAGTTTCGTGTTTCGGCTTGAGTTCTGACAACAAGGACTTCAACCATAACATCTCGGTCACCCCTAAGGCCATGGCTCAGTACTCTGCTTTAGTGGTAGATCTCGCAACCACCTGCTGTTTATTGCTCTTCCATAAGATTAGGTTACCTCTCATAAACATACAATATACTGAGGCTGACCTCCTGTCATCAGCACAACTCGCTCAATCAGCATCACAAAAGCGCACTATGTCTAAGTGTCCATTCTTCCTGAAAGTCAGTCTCTTACTAGGTGCACTCTTCAAGTACCTCAGTATATGGTATACAACATCCATTTGATCTTTCGTATGATCATGCATATAACGGCTCACCACACTCACAACAAATAATATGTCAGATCAGATGTGAGTCAGATAGATCAATTTGCCCACTGATATCTTTCTCGAGCGATCGGTTCTCCCCCATCTGCTATAAACTTGACCCTAAGGTCAATAGGTGTGACTGCTGGCTTATATCCCAGCATCCCAGTATCATTGCAGAGGTCTAGTGTGTGCTTCATCTGTGACAGGACTATCTCGTCCACTTCATTTTCTATCTCAATCCCAAAAAAATAATAAAGTGATCGCAGGTCATTCAGCTCAAACTCATTTTCTTTGTTTTTTAAAGTTAAAATGTCTCAGGTCGGGCTACGACCCAGTATCAAGATCCGCAAATTTTAAACTTAAGTGAGTATTTCATCCTGCCCGTCGGATGTTGATCCGACAGCCAGAATATATTTTCGGCACATAAGCAATCCACCCGGGATAGAAGTGTTCGGGATGTAAAAAAACTCCAAGTTTATATTTCACTAGGATAATACCCGTGGCTGAAGCTACAATCCGTAGTTTGAATATGATAAATTCAGACTACACAAATTATTTAACTTGTTATGAAATAATCAAAATAAATCTTATTCATGTGATGTTCGGAATATTTAATGAATGTAAATCACATTTGCAATACTACTTCAGGATAAACAACATTCACCGTGGTAGTTGCACTGTCTTCAGATAATAGAACACTAATCCGGTCAGAGGATGTAACTCTAGATAATGCGACATACGTCTGTCCATGGCTAAATACTGGAGTGCTGAAGTCAACCCCCACAGACCTTACAGATTGTCCCCGTACCTTGTTGATCGTCATAGCGTATGCCAGCCAGGCGAATGAGAAATTGTCATCTCGTCATGTGGAAGGGAAAATTGGTTGTTGAAGGCATAAGTGAAATTTCGGGAATGAATTCCAAATTTCCAGCCTTTTCACCTGTGAAAATTCTTGCTTCGATGACGTGCTTACCACATCTTTCAATCCTCAATCTTGTACCATTGCACAACCCATTTCGAGAGGATATATTTCGAAGTAGCATTACCGGGCTTCCCACCTTTAGTGCCAGTCGAAATGGGGACAGTCGTGAGGGATTCGATGAGTTCAGATGCTCACTCGAATAGCGATTGGTTATGCTAGAATCCCCATACTCATCTTCTGAAATCTTATCCGCTACCAGGTTTTGGAGGATATAGTTGCTTTGTTTTGGAGGAACGCATTAACTTTTCGTCCATCTAGTGAAGGGCCTTGCATGAGTTATATTCGATGTCCATTTTTCCCAAATAGTGTCTGTCTGAATATAGAAGACCCACCACTGATGAGGACACATGCTCGACATCATTATACATGCTTTCTAAATATTCTTCATCTTCATGAGTTTCACAGCAAATGTTTTATTGCACAGATATTTGAGGTTACAAAATGATACATGTCACAAAATGCATTAATTAGGTAAAGTGTTTTTAATGGATATTCGACATTCACAGAAATGATGAGCCTGCGTATTGGGATACTAATGTTTGAAGTGGCAATTGTTCTCTTTCCTGATTGTGGCTGCAAATATTTAAAGTGCAAACAATACATAAGACAATGATATAAATGAATATACACATGAGCATGATTGTGTCAAATGCGTGAATCAACGAATGTGTTGTTTAATGGAAGATAGAGCACTTACAGATTTGTAGTCTGATAATAATGGGTACTATTATTATTGATGATGTTATGATTAGCATATGTCTGTAGCAATAAATAAAAAGTAAGTACATATTTTAGTTTGATGATATTAAGTACTATAATTTGAAAACATACCAAACGTTCTCCGATATTTTGTCTTGTTCTTTGTGTAATCTATTTGGAAATATATCAACAGTAAGTACTATTATTCGACGAAAATATTTTACATGCACACAAAAAAAAATCTTATGTATGGTAACCAGTGTTCTAAAAGGCGGTCGCCACGGCGCCAAGGCGGTCGCCACGGCGCCAAGGCGGCCGCCTTATCGTCCGAAACTTCAAAAGCGCTCCGACTTTAGCCGAATCGGAGTGACAGGGCGGCTCGGACG
>JAOYMZ010028803.1:0-17002 GCA_025802335.1 Pinguicula primuliflora | reverse complement strand
TTAAATCTTGGTGTTTAGGGCATGAAATGGACTAAAATGTAGCATGAAATAAGCCCTAATTAGGTGCTTATCACCTAGTGTAAATAAATATAAAAAAGAGTAGAGAAGCTACATGTTGCAACAAGTAAGCATGACAGAATGGGAGAATGGGTCCATACGTATAATCAAGCAAGCTACAATCACAGAATAAATAGCAAGCTCAGAGGAGTGCAGAAGGAAAGTGAGGATGGAGTAACGTAGCAGTAAACCAATGAGATCCATGAACAAGAAAGTAGCACAGCAACAGAATTGGAGAGAGAGAGAGAAAGGGAAAGATAAAAAAAATTCGATATTTTTTCATTTTTGAAATTCAATAAAAAAAGGAAAACTTACCTTGGGTTGCCTCTCAAGCAGCATTTTATTTAACGTCGTTAGCTCAATGTGTCAGAAGTCGGGTTAATGATCCCGAAGATGGATACTTTCTATCTCGTGCTCAATGGGGGAAGAATCATGATAAGGTTTCACCCTTTGTCTATTCACCTTGAAGGTCTCCTTGGAGGCTGGGTTCATCAGTTCAACTGCTCCATGTGGAAATACTGTAACCACTATGAAGGGTCCGGACCACCTAGTTCTCAACTTTCTTGGAAAAAGACGAAGACAAGAGTTGTATAATAAGACATTCATACCAGGAGAGAGAGACTTACGAATGATGCCATTGTCGTGATAGCACTTGTTGCGCTCCTTGTAAAGCTTGGCATTCTCATAAGCTGCATCTCTGATCTCGTCAAGTTCATCCAATTGAAGGAGGCGATTTTCACCGGCCTTCTTCTCATCCATGTTTAGGGCCTTGATTGCCCAATATGCCTTGTACTCGAGCTCTACAGGGAGATGACAGGCTTTGCCATAAATCAATCAATAGGGGCTAATCCCTATGGGTGCCTTGTAGGCAGTTCGGTATTCCCACACCGCATCATTCAGCTTGCTGGCCTAGTCCTTGCGGAATGGCTTCACTGTCTTCTCCAGGATACCCTTGATCTGTCGGTTGCTAACCTCTACTTGACCAGAGGTCTGAGGATGATATGGAGTGGCAACTTTGTGGGTGACGTTGTACTTCTTCATAAGAGTTGAGAAGATCTTATTATAGAAATGGGATCCTCCATCACTTACAATTGCTCTCTGGGTACCAAACCTGTTGAAAATGTTATCCTTCACAAACTTCACAACAAGATTAGCATCGTTAGTTCGGGTTGGAATTGCTTCCACCCACTTAGAAACATAATCAACTGCAACTAATATATATTGGAATTTTGAAGAAGGTGGAAAAGGTCACATAAAATTGATACCCCAAACATCAAAAAGTTCTGCTATGAGATTGCCTTGTTGAGGCGCCTCATTCCTCTTACCAATGTTGCCAGTCCTCTGACATCTATCACAACTCACATGGAAGGAGTGTGCATCCTTGAAGAGCGTAGGCCAATAGAATCCGGATTGCAGCACCTTATGTGCGGTCTTGTACCCACTGAAGTGACCTCCACAGCATAGACCATGGCAATGAGTGAGAATGCTTGAGTATTCACTCTTTGGAACACACCGGCGAATGACTTGGTCTTGGAAAATCCAGAACAAGTAGGGGTCATCCCAAAAGTAGGAACGACTATTATGCAAGAACTTTTTCTTTTCCTGTGAAGAAATATTAGGGCGGAGCACACCACTAGCTAGATAGTTAACAATATCAACATATCAAGGTTCTCGATTAACAACAAATAGGTATTCATCCGGCAGAGAATCATGAATAGGTGTAAGAAATGCATGCTCAGTGAGTGCTTCAGGAGAGTGTAAACGAGATAACTGATCATCAACAACATTCTCAGATCCTTTCTTATCCTTAATTTCTAAGTCAAATTCTTGAAGCAGTAAGACCCACCAAACCAACCTAGGCTTACCATCAGACTTAGATAACAAACATTTCAGAGCAGAATGATCAGAATGCACTATCACCTTAGATCCTACCAAGTATGATTTAAAATTATCTAAAATAGCAAGCAATTCCTTCTAAGTAGTGGTATAATTGAACTGTGCATCATCAAGTGTACGACTAGCATAATATATAGCATGAAACCTATTATCCACTCTTTGGCAAAGAACAGCAGCTACAACAAAATTGAATGCATCACACATACTCTCAAAGGGCAAGGATCAATCAGGAGCTACAACAATAGGTGCACTAGTCAATTTTTCCTTCAAAGTAGCAATAGAAGTCATGCAAGCATCATCGAAGTTAAAAACAGTTTCTTTGCACAACAAGTTACTTAGAGGACAAGCTATCTTTGAAAATCTTTTATGAACCTTCTGTAAAACCCAGCATGACCAAGAAAACTTCTAATCTCCTTGACCGAAGTTGGAGGAGGCAATTAAAGCATCAACTCAATCTTAGCCTTATCAACCTCAATCCCCCTCTTAGATATCACATGTCCCAAAACTATCCCTTCCCTTACCATGAAATGACTTTTTTTCCAACTCAAAGTAAGATTGCGTTCAATGCACCTTTCAAGCACTAAGGTCAAGTTGGCAAGGCAAGAATCAAAAGAATCACCATAAATAGAAAAATCATCCATAAAGACCTCAATAAATTTCTCAATCATGTCAGAGAATATAGGAAGCATACACCATTAAAAAGTCGCAGGTGCATTGCACAGTCCGAATGACATCCTCATGTAGGCGAAGGTCCCAAAGGGGCACGTGAATGTGCTCATTGCTTGGTCTTTTGGAGCGATGGGAATCGATTGAAACCTGAAAGACCATCAAGAAAACAGCAAAAATCATGACCACACAAACGTTCAAGCATCTGATCAATGAAAGAGAGAGGGAAGAGGTCCTTTTTGGTGGCGGCATAATCTCGTATAGTCGATGCACATCCAGCATCCGCCACCCAGTAGTCACCCCAGTCGGTACAGACTCTTCCGCCTCATTCTTCACCACTGTGATCCCAGATTTCTTTGGGACTACCTGAATTGGACTGACCAACTCGCTATCCGGCACTAGGAAGATCATGCCATTGCTCAGGAGGTTCATCACCTCTTTATTCACCACCTCTTGCATGATGGGGTTTAGCCTCCTTTGTGGCTGTCGGACGGGTTTGACTCCATCCTCCAACACTATGCAATGCATGCATGCAGTTGGGCTAATTTCCTTGATGTCCGAGAGGCTCCATCCAATTGTTTCCTTATGCCTGCATAAAACATCCATAATCTTGGATTCCTCCAAGGTTGTTAGACGGGAAGATATAATGACAGGATAAGTTTTATTCTCACCTAAGAAGACATACTTAAGAGAATAAGGTAATTCTTTCAAATCAACCTTTGGTGGAGATCTATCAAACTTTTCACAATGATTAAAGATAAGCTTAAGGAATGAACAATCTCACCAGAAAATGGCTTTGAAAGGAGTAGACAATCAATCTCATCTATGATCCTTATCTCTCCAACCTCCGCGCTTGTGATGGTGTCATTCATAAAAATTTCCTGCACACAAGATTCAACGCAATCAATAGCATAACAACCATCATACATATAAACAGAAAGGATGACAGCAGGGTTAGAAATTTTAATATCAAAGCGCTCCTCTAGAACTCTCATTGTTATCCTCCATTCATAGACATTAATCACAATCTTGGTTGTTGCCATGAAAGGCCAATCGAGAAAAATATGGTGCTCCTTGTCGGCAGGACCATCATCCTCTACATTAAGAATCACGAAGTCCACCGGGATCACGAACTTCTCCACCTTGATCAAGAGATGTTCCACAATCCCTTTGGCAAGCTTCACTCATCAATCTACGAACTGGAGCTTCATGTTTATTGGCTTTATCCCACTCAGCCCCCACTACTGGTACATGGTATACGACATCAAATTGATGCTAGCTCCCAAACCAAGCATGGCACGGGCTTCGCGATGGTCTCCCATAGAGTTGGTGATGTTGAAGCTGCCAGGGTCCATCTTAGTCGGCCGGCGCACCACCACATTTTCAGACTCCCTCAACTAATGCCATTCATTTTGATCATACTTCCTCTAGTTGGAACTAAGCTCCTTGAAGAACTTAGCATAATCCAGTACACTCCTGCTAAGATCTAGCAGAGTAGAAAAACATGGCATAAAGGGAGTAATACTGCTTATCCTTTGCCTCCTTGGTGTATTCCTTCACACGGGAAGGGAATGGGACTGCAGTGGTAGAGGACCTGAAAGGATTTGGATTTCTCCTCCTCCTTCTCTCTTTTTTTTGTCCCGGAATGCCCCCTTTTTCTTTTCTTTGGATCAGCCTATTTTTCTTTTTTTTCTTTGGATCACTACCTTGTTTTGATTGGCCCCCCCTTTTTTCCATTGGATCGCTTAATTTTGTCTCCTTTTTAACTTGTGGGGGGTGAAAGTGTAATATAAGGAAAACTGGGGGCCTAAATGCAAAATTTTAGAAAACTAACGCCCAAGTGCAAATCTCGGAAAACTGGCATGGAGGCCATATCCAACAAGGCTTTTACTTGCTATTTTGTCCCGATTTCAGCTTGATTTTAGCTTGATTTTGCTGTTGCTCGGTCCAGAACACCTACAACTTAAAAAAATGCTATTAGTGACTAAAAATAAGAGAGAAATGCTCAAATCATAACAATAAATAGGCGAGAACAGTATGAATAAGTTGTCTAAAACCAACTTATCATAAAGCTGGTTAACACCATCTTTAAGATCCAGTTTTGAAAAAATCCTGACCGGCCCGAGTTCTTTCAGTCGCTCCTCCACTACTGGTATAGGAAATCTATCCTTCACAGTTATCTGATTTTGAAGCTCTGTAATCTACACACATCCTTCAAGTGGTGTCCAATTTTTTGATCAAAAGAACAGGTGAACTGAATGGCAAATTGCTAGGCCTAATGCAACCATGTTCTAATAATTCTTTGCACAAAATTTCGATCTCAGTTATTTGGTTATGGGGATACCTGTAGGATCTTGAATTCACAGGATCCAAACCTTGTTTAAGTATGATTCTGATTCATAGCCAAAAGAGCATGCACCTGTATAGCCCCTTGTTGCCCCGTCAAAGTCACTGACTGGTTGTTCCACATGAATGTCATATGCTGATCAGCAAAATCAAAAACCACCGGTCCGAGTTCCCATAGCCAGCTGACTCCTAACACTGTACTAAAGCCACTCAAGGGTAAGAAAAAAATGTAATGTAGAACTGAGCATTACCTAAGCAAACAGTGGTGTTCTTTATAGCCCCTGGACTTTGGATCCTGTCCCCGTTGGCCACTGTTACCAGAGTATTATGTTGATCAAGCCCTGGATCAAGAAGTCTGCATCATTGTTCGCTAGGTAGCCCTGGACCTTCACGGTATTCGCGGCCGATTGCCCTCTCATGGCATTAACAGAGATTTTGACAGACTCGTCCTCTTTGTAATGTCCATCATTGCCCTCATCCCAGACCTAGATGCAAAAAGGCTTTTACACACATGGACCTTGGCCCATTTTTCATCACACCGGAAACAAAGTTCTTCGGCAAAGCATTGTGCGATTTCGGCTGGAGTTAATCTACGTCGCCCTATCTTTACTGTCTAGCCATTGGAATGGTTGATGGGGGTCGACACGAAGGCTGATTGTCCGGCAAAGAGGGTGATACTATAGACATTTCGATTGATCCCCACGATCCTTTCTCATAGAGGGATAAATTTCTTTGCACCTCCCGCGTACATGGCATCATAGATTGATTGGGGCCGGAGTAAGCCTACATCCGCATAAATCCGAGGATCCAATGCTTGTAGATAAAGTATTAATTCAGTGTGATACTCATGTGCCCTCCCAAAGTGGCGGAAAATTCATTCCACCTCCGATTGAGGTCCTCCACCGTTCCAATCTACTTCAGTGATGCGAGATCGGCCACATGGTCGGTTAGCCACAACAGTGCGTACTACTGACGGAAATAAAAATAGAACTCCTCTCGTCGCAGTCCAGGGAAATGCTGGTTTAACGTGTGCCACCGCTTTTGAGCGTCGTTGGTTAGATTGTAGGTCGCGAGGGGAACCATCTCAGTAGGTGGCATATTTTGATGGCTAAAATACGAGTTGTAATGCAAAATCCAACCTTCTGCATTGTCCGAAGATTAAAATTGGGGGAAATCCCAACGAATTGGTCGGCCTCCGTAGCCCCCTTCCTGTCGGAATGGGTCACCGTACCAATCTTCTGGCCGAAAACCCGGGAGATACCCATTCGGTGCTGTTTGATTGGGTGGGGGCCCGTAGAATTAAGGCAGTCTCCACGGGTCGTGTTGCAGGAACTAGGCTAGGAAGGGGCCCCAAGTCCAAAAATTTGGGGAGGCAATGGATAAGGAGGCATCGGCTGATCCATCGGTCCAGGCCCAATTGGGGAACAGTGGGGCGGATAAGTCAGAGCTATCGACATCATTCTGGGTCGTAAATTCATCACAGGAGGGTAGGCCAGTGCCGATGTTGGGGTCAGTGGGTTCCCACCACTAGACTGGTTGCTTGGTTCTTGAATTCGAGTCCCTCCAGAGTTCCACGATTGGCCCTTATTTTCTTGCGGTTCTTTACATCCCTCCATGGCCTCTGGATTTGCAATTGGGGTTTCTCCGTCAGTTCCCACCATTTTATTTTTGTGGGGAAGGTGGGTTATGAAGATCCAGACGTGGGTGTGAGAGAGGCCAAGGCAGAGAACATCTATTGCTCGAAAGCCTCTTGGCACTTCCCAAGGTGTTCCAATACCTGGATGACAGTCTGAAACTGCTGATCGGAACTCGACGCTGTTTCTTGTGGCATCTTAATTTCGGACGAGGTGATTCGTGGCTCTGATATCAATTGGTGCAATTCTCGGAAGCGCGCTCGAGTCACCGATCCGAAATACACAGGAATGACCGGAAGGTCGCACGTGCCCTCTTCCTCCGATGGAATCTGATCCAGCGCGATAAAGAAGTGGTGATAATCCGATAACATGGTCGCACCTTTCGACATAAAGAAATGGCTTGACAATTAGAGATGAAACTCATTTGGGATTAGGGAGAATCAACCCGTTGTAACTAGAAGATAAACTGGTACTGAATGCAAAACTACTGTAATCAATAATTACCATAAGTATCTCTACAATTGTATCATACATGTATTTATAGATTCGAGTCTAATCCTCTAACGGCTATTTCATATCAACTATAAAACGTCCTGAACGAATTTCCCCCAAGTGGGCAAGAGCCTTGCCACGTCACTTAAATCTTCTTTGGTACATGATTGGATCATACTTCATGATCCTAACATTAAGCGAACGAGAAAGACTTATCCCTGGGAGGTCCCAATACATTAGTGAAATCATTGCTCACTAGTGTCACTCTACCATACACTAGTGATATGATAATAAAATATACAATAAATGATTTACTCTCATCAACAAAATGAATGTGCTAAAATAATCTTAGTATAATGAACAAACGAAATGTATAACCAGGGAAACCACACTAACCACACCAAACCACTTTCATTAACCACACGACGGTACACCACACCCGAGCTTCAAGCCTAGCAAAGCAAGAGTCAGTTGATCAAGACCTCAAAACACGCCATGATTTATTGGAAGAGTTGAGGGACCGCCTCTTTCAGGCCCAAAATAGAGCAAAACCGCAGTATGATTCAAAACATCGAGATGCTACACTCCATCCTCAAGATTGGATGTTACTTGAGCTTCAACCATACCGGCAGACTTCACTAGGTAACACTCATACTCGTCAACTAACTCCCGTTTACTATGGCCCATTTCAGGTTTTAGAAAGAATTGATGAGGTTGCCTATCGCTTGTCCTTGCCGGAGGATGCCAAGATCCATCCTGTCTTTCACATCTCCAACCTCCACAAATTTGTGGGTCAACTACCTGAACATCCCAAGCTACCTAAGCTGCATCAGGGCAAACCACATCCAGTTCCACAAGCTGTGCTAGATTCACGTGTCCATCATCGCACTTCTCAAGTCCTCATTCATTGGAAAGGACTTTCACCTGCAAAAGCTTCCTGGGAGTCCATAGATCACATTCGAAGTCTTTACCCCAATTTTGTGCTTGAGGACAAGCACATGGTCCAACCGGACGGTATTGATAAGAATACAAACTCGGATCTACTTATTGCAATTTGAGAAACTGTAAATAATATTCATGGGTAAATTCTAGAAATAATTACTGCATCTTCTATGTTACAAACTTAGCCAACTAAGTTCTACTTCCTATAAGAAATCATGGATTTTTTTATTCCTAGACCTCTATTTGTGTGCACACCCCCACACCCCCACTCACACCATGTGGGAACACACACACATATTGATGTGTGTGAGGTCCCCCTATTTAGTAATATGAGTGGGTGTGGGGGTGCCGTGGGCCATGGGAAGTGCCTTATATCATTTTTGCCCCTCCCAAGCCTCAACGCATACTCTGGCTCGGTGGATTGGTTCTCGTATCACTTGTTGCTTTCAGCTTGGAAGTTCTGACTCTGTTCATCCATTTTACCTCCTTTGGTGAATTTTATTTTTGTCATCAATGGATACGGTCTTGTCCTACATCATTTGACCCCAAGGTTGTCTAACCAGTGAGAGCATACACCTAACAGCTCAGTTTTCAGCCAAACGAGTGCATATTATTATGCCAACCTGAGCACGCAGCAGCTCCTTAAGCTGTTGGTTCAAAGACACAAACATGACCCTATGTAATGCAACTATGTTCTCCTCAAACTACTCATCTAGTGCCTTGCCACGGCCAAATTCTCTTCAGCACGGCACACTTTGCTTCCATTTCCTCCACTTTGATTAACATCTTGTCCTCCTGTTCTTGCAACCAACGCCCATTTTCTTGCAGATACAATATTTCTTAACGATGCTTATCTACTTTTGAATCATTATGTATCCTTTCCTGGTGGCTCTTGTGGGTAGTTGTTTGCCTTTGTCCCTCTGTTCCTGCTTCTATTCTCAAAGGAACAAAACTTGGGTCTGATACCATTTGTAACATACTAAGATTTCCATCCATAATAATACAACAAGGTTTATTAATGGAAATACGATAACCTATCCATAATTCTGAAGTTGTGGAGGAAAACTCATTCCCCAAGTACACCGGAATAAGAAACATAAACTGAGACGAAATCACACGTCTGCTTAGGTATTAAACATGAGAGTTCAAACCATTTTATTTAAAAGAACAGAATGTCAGCAACTCCGAACTCCATCCATGCTGCAACTGAAGTAAAAATACAACACGATATTTACGTGGTTCGGGAGGAATTCCTACTCCACGGAAAGAAGAATACTTCCTTCTTCTTCTCTTCTTTTTCGTATATCTTCTTCACTCATGTTATGTACATCCTTTTATAGACTACGACATGTTACTATTGTTATGCATGCGTTACTGTTTTTGTGCATGCTTGTATTCTCCTAACATGCCTCCATTAAATGCTCTATTTGACTAAGTGCATTTACTGGAGGGTGGGGCTCGAGGAGGCATTTGCTAACACTCCCCTTCAAGTTGGGCAGTGGGGTGTCCAACGCTCAACTTGCACAATGCGTGATGAAATGCTCGCCCTGCAACTGCCTTGGTCAGGATGTCCGCCAACTGGTCTTTTGATCTTACAAACGAAAGAGATATAACTCGATCAATTAACTTTTCTTTGACAAAGTGCCGGTCAATCTCTACATGCTTCGTCCTATCATGTTGTACTGGATTCTCTGATATCTGTATTACGGATCGACTATCACAGTTCAATAGGCATGGTTCCTTGGGTGAAAAACCTAGTTCTGTCAACAATTTTCTGACCCACAATACTTCAGTGACCCCTTTTGTGATTCTCCTAAATTCCGCCTCTGCGCTCGATAATGCTACAACCTTTTGCTTTTTACTCTTCCACGTCGCCAGGTTACCTCCTACAAACACAAAATACCCTGAGGTAGATCTTTTGTCAATCGAATTCCTGACCCAGTCTGCATCCGTGTAGGCTTCCATTCTTAGATGTCTGTTTCTTTGGTAGAGAACCCCAGTATCAGGTGTACCCTTCAGGTACCTTACAATTCTCAAGGCTGCCTCCATGTGTTCCTTTTGTGGATTTTGCATAAACTGACTCACCACTCCCACAATATAAGAAATGTCCGGCCAGGTGTGTGTGAGGTAGATCAACTTCTCCACTAGGTGTTGGTATCTTTCCCGATTTGTACCCTCGGCTCTATCAACTATCTTCAGGCCATGGTTGGGTGTCATTGGTGCATCCACTGATCTACTATCCAATAGTCCTGTCTCTGTTAATAAATCGAGTATGTATTTCCTTTGGGAAATGTGAATCCCGTGTTTTGATCACATTACCTCAATCCCGAGAAAGTACTTCAGTCGACCCAAGTCCTTCATTTCAAATTCCTCAAACAACCTCTTCTTTAGATCACTCATTTCCACAAAGTCGTTTCCTGTGATGATCATATCGTCCACATAAATCAGCAAACATGTCACCTTCTCCCCCTGTCTCTTAATGAATAAGGTATGATCAGAGTTGCTCTGTGTATATCCGAACTTTCTCATAGCCATAGTGAACCTTTCAAACCATGCTCGTGGAGATTGCTTCAGCCCATATAATGACTTATTCAGCTTGCACACTTCTCCTGCTTGGAAATCATGAGAGAATCCTTGTGGTGGCACCATATAGACTTCTTCTTCTAGATCTCCATGTAGGAACGCATTCTTTACATCAAATTGGTGTAGGAGCCAATCCTGGTTAGCGGTGATGGAGAACAAAATTCGAATAGTATCAATCTTTGCCACTGGTGAGAATGTCTCGGAGTAATCAACTCCAAGAGTCTGTGTGTAATCCTTCGCTACTAGTCTCGCCTTGTATCTCTCAATGGAATCAGCTTTTCTCTTAATAGTGAACACCCATTTGCACCCTACTGGTCGTACTCCAGTTACTAGTCTTCTTCCTGTCCAAGTCTGATTCTGATTTAACGCTTCCATTTTAGCTTTCATTGCACCCTTCCATTCAGGTAGAGCCAGAGCCTCCTCGGTAGTCCTTGGGATTTCTTCATTATAGAGTGCTGTCACAAAAGCCCTTGCAGACTCGGATTCTCTCCCTCTAAATAAACTAGCCATTGGATACCACTTTTCTCCGGGAATATGATCTGGTGAGTATCTCTGGGCTGCTATGCCCCTAGTACTGCGCTGAGGTAGTACTCTGGGACCCTGCTCAGACTGCATAGGACTGTCAGTAGACGACGACAAATCACTTATCCCAAGATCACGTACCTCGATATCCGGAGAGGGAGGATATGGGGGCGTGTACTGAGGAGATGTGGTCGCGGGCTGTACAATTGGGTCCGCAATCGGCACCTGCATCGGAGGAAGATCAATCCAATCTATTGAGTCACTTCTCATATTCTCCCCCTGCGAGCTAGACTGGATGGATCGAAAGTAGAATTCAGACCGACAAAATTACAGTGCACAGTAGTAAACACTTGTTATGACATGGGATCATAGCACCGGTACCCTTTTTGACTTATCTTGTATCCAACAAACACACACTTTACAGTGCATGCTTCAAGTTTTGTCCGATGGGTCTTAGGTATATGCACAAAGACCGTGCAGCCGAACACTCTGGGAGGAATGGTAAGATACGATGGAACTCGGATGTGAGACGAAAGGACCTGTAATGGAGTTCGCAACTGGAATCCCTTGGTAGGGAGGTGGTTTACTAGATATTTCGCCGTAGCAACCGCTTCTGGCCAAAAAGTTGTCGGCACGTCGAAGTCAAGCATAAGTGCACGAGTAATTTCCAACAGAACCCGATTCTTTCTTTCTGCAACTCCGTTCTGTTCTGGTGTATATGGACAAGTCGTTTGATGGATCAAACCTCGTTCAGATAAGAAACTTGATAAACTCGTGTTAACAAATTTGCCTCCATTATCTGTACGAAAATTTTTCATACGAGCGCCAAATTGATTTAAAATCATCTGATAAAACATCAAAAAAATTTCCTACACCTCAGACTTTTGTTTTAAAAAGTAAATCCAACACATACGAGTGCAATCATCCACAAATAATAGGAAATATTGAAATCCATTCCCTCCAACAACCGGGGCAAGACCCCAAACATCAGCATGAATAAGTTCGAATGGAATGTCAGAACGAGACGTACTACTAGGAAAAGATGCACGGTGAGTTTTTGCCTGTGCACATGATTCACACCGAATCGGAAAATAATTTAAACTAGGAAATAAATGCTTAAGGTACCCATTAGAGGGGTGACCCAAACGTTTGTGCCATAACCATCCTTTCTGATCTGAAGTTACTGCCAGAGAGTTCCCACAAGCCACTTCATCAACATAGTACAACCCGTCTTTCTCAGTACCACGCCTAATAATTTTCCTGGTCTGGATATCCTGCAAGATGCAAAAAGATGGATACATCAGAACAATGCAATTTAATTCCTTTGTCGCATGGCTGATAGAGAGCAGTTTGTGGGATAGTGCAGGTACGTGGAGACAATTAGATAACCTAAGTGTAGGGGTTATCTCAATTGTTCCACCAGTGGTTACAGGTAGTAACGCTCCATTTGTTGTTTGAATTAGTTTCTTCTTTGGGACCTGCAATGTTGTAATGTCAGAAGCATCATATATAACGGTATTCGTAGATCCGCAATCAAAAATCCAATTACTATATTTCTGACTTGAGCTAAGCAAGGCAACTGATATCTTGTTTTCAATTTCACCGAAGCATCCATCCGGAAAAAATTTCTGTCCACCTGTCTGTTTTTTCCGTGGTTTTAATTTATTTGGGCTTCTGTTCCCGATCGGCCCAATTGTCTTCTGTCGGCCAACATTGTTGTGATTTTCCTGGCCTGGGGAACTTTTCCGGCCCTATCCACTCGTTACGGCCCACATGTACAATTTTTTCCGACCCTGTCCACTTGGAAAATCATACTGTTTTTGGCCCAGCCCAATATTAACTCTTCCTGCAACAAAACCAATAGAACAATAATGTGGCCCATATTCTGGAGATTTCAAATTCTCACCTGACGACCCGTCTTCACGTTGCGATATTCCTTCATCACGGTTCACCTCTTCAAGTCCAGAAATCGGTCGTTTCCCCAGGTTGCGACCAGGGTCCGGCCATCCTTGGCTCACTCTGGCGGTTCTGATAGCCTCTGTTTCGTTGTCGCCGTCCAGTCCCTCTCCTATGGCGACTGTCGCCCTCTGCGGCCAGTTACCAGGAGACTGCCGGCCGCGGCCGTGTCTTCCTCCGGCCACCAGTACAGAACTGTCACAAAAAATTCTCAAAGAAATAAGTGTCCTAATAAAATTACTAATGAATATATCCAACTACGTCATGCAAAGCGAAAGAAGAGGAAAAGATGGTCATTTGGTAGGCATACATGTAGCTTTGGCAGTAATACGATGAAAATTATCGCCAGGGCAAGTATTTCACAGTAAAAGCCAGTTGAAATGCGGGCAAGAATCTCACCTTGAACTGTGATCTGCAATTCCAGGATTCAAGAAACGGGTGTTATATAAGGCACGAATCAAAAACAAAATTCCGAAAAATAGGTAGATGGTTGAGCGGATCTGGACGAAGGAGGATGAGCGGATATGGAGAAATTTCTAGATTTTTGTTGGAGAAACCATCAAAGTGAAGAGGGTTAAGACATGAAGGATCAACTCGGATAAACTTGAATTCCAGTAGAATATCATGAGAATGAGGGATCGTTAATAATAGGGAGAGATTTGGGTGAAATCGTGAGAGTGCGGCAGAACTGGTGAAATCTAGGGAAGGGATATAAGGCACCCTCATACGGCACCCTCATACGGCACCCTCATACAGCACCCCCAATGACACCTCCTCACATTAATGATAGTGGGTCCCATATGAGCATACACACCAACATGTGTGTGTGCTCACCTATTGATGTGAGTGGGTGTCATGGGGGATGTTCTATGAGGGGTGCCTTATATCGTTTTCCAGAAATCAATCGTGCGATCATGGATCAACCGATTGCTAACCTGCGCCTGCTTTGTGTTGATGTGTCCTTCTATGATTGGTCAGTCTATGATTGGTCAGGCTAATGTGCTCCGAAATTTTGAAGCCAAAAAGATTCTATATTAATATGAGAAATGCTCAGCCGACTACAACTCAACCGAATATAAACTGAATCTTTTGAAATATTGTTGTGGGCCCCACATAAAACACACACCCAAGTGTGTTATTGTGCTTAGTTTGTTTCTTTCGATCAATTCTTTCGATTTGTAGGTAGTACGAGTAGCACCTCTCTATTACTATATAGATTTCCTCATCCGCATGCCCAACGATAATATACGTGCAAATTTTCTTATGAATGAGGTGATCATTGGGAGTCATTTCTGGCAAATTAGACTGTGGTCACTCTTCGCAACCACTCTGTTGCTTTGGATACTTGTCTAATCCCCATGTTTGTTTAGTCGGTGATCTAGGTATCGGTATATAATTTTTATATACAAAATTTTATCTTGACACTTTCTTTTAAAAGCTGGACACTTCACGTCCCCTTTGAACAGTTATCCCCCCACGATCACCACTTCTTATGAAACGGACTAGCTGTTTCTCCTCTTCTCCTGCATCCCATCCCATCCCACACCTTCTTGAACTTTTATTCCATCCCGCGTAATCTCTCAGTTTTCCAGTTGGTTGAATTTCTCTCATTGTACGAAAGTCGCTGCACCTCTTCCCTTCTTCCTCCCCGAATCACCAATCCTGGGAGTATCAAATCACCAATCTCCTTCCGAATCTCCTTCCGAATCTCCTTCCGAATGTTGTCTGTTTTCGCGAATCTTGGGAGTATCAAATCCCTTCGATAGTGGGATTTTCTAGCTTCATCAATTCGCAATCCTTCAGCATACCTCGATTTCTTAGACTGTAACTTCTCTTATCAATTCTCATTCACAATATCGTCACTGTGTGCGAATCTTCTACACTGGGATTACGACGATGAGGGTTGATTTGTCCTTCGGATTCTTCTCTGAAACAGCATCTCAGATGGAACCTGCTACAGTGAAGGTGATGATTCCTTATATCTATGAATTATCTTATATGTTTGGTTTTGTCGAACTACCCCAGATCTGAATTAGTGTGGTAATCTTCCAACCATGCTATAGAAGCACGATTTTTGTGGTGATTATTTTTTCATGGATGAAAATAAAACTACGACAAATTGCAACACCATTTGATGTATGATGTTGTTGCATTTGTTAATTAATATACTTTGTTGGGTTTTTCATTTTCTATGTTAAGGGGTGGCCTTGACACTTTTCTAGGCACTGAAGATAACCCTTTTGAATTTCTTTTTCCAAACACTATCTTTTCAAGCCATTGCAGCATATATTTTCTATGGAAATCTACATTGGCTTGCAACTACTACTGGTGACAAAATAATTCTTCTTTTGGTTCGTGATTTTCCAAGAAACTTGAGAGTGAGTGGGCTGGAAAATCTACTGTTTATATCAATCTACACCAGTGGGCTTCTAATTTATTTAGATTTCATATTTTGTAAATATACTTTGTTGAATTAGAAATAGCTTTTAAAGGTTTCAAGCGCCTTAAACTGTGAATATGGTCAAATGCGTTTCAGGTTTGATTTGATTTTCAATCAATTGTCAGGTTCATGGTTAAATTAGGTAGCTGCTCTAACATGGAATGAAGAGGTGCCTTCAGAATTTGGTTGCCATAGTTCATGACAGCGGACTGCGTAAACAAATTTCTCCTCCTGTCAAATATGTGGAGAAGACATTCAAAGGTAATTTTTGGTTTGCTTATGAGTCACTCTAGACAACTCCTATGTCCCTTTTTATTTTTTCTGCCCTCATATTCAGCAGGGTATCACTGATTAGATAGGTTTAATTATGACTTCATCAAAGATTTTGAACTAATTCTTCTATCTTCTCACCTGTAGGTACGATCATATGGCTCGGTTTAAACGAACGGCAAGAAAGCGTGTTGCACGAGCAACTATTGTTGAAGCGCTCGCCTACAACAAGAACTCGCACAGTGGCAAAGTCTATTTCTTCTTAATGTTTTTTCATAACATTTTTTCCATTTGTTGAATTTGTCCCCATTATTGTTTTCAGCTTCTCCGAGGAATCCATAATGGTTTTCACGGGTTTATCACCTTTCAAAGAGTATAGTTGCCACAACAAACAATCAGGTCCCTTCCTCCCTCGGGAAAAGGAAAGAGGCGCCAGAGCTTTGGTAATTTTCTATTTTTGTTGTATTTGATATAGTGGGTTCCTAGTACTTTCTGATGTTGGAGTTCGTTGTACTTTCTGATTCTAATGTTTGAGTACATTTTATTTTCCTGATTCTGTGCCGTAATTTCCTTTCTTAAGAATTGCAGTACTGCAAACCACCACAGAGTTTTTTATGATGTTGCAGGTAATTGAGATATTTACTGTTAGAATACTTTCGTTAAGTTGTGATTGTATAATGTTGCTTAGACTGATGTTTATCCTGTGTATAGTACTCTGTTTGATGGTTTCCTTTTCAGCTTCGTGAAAATCATGGCTCCTTACATGACATTGTTGCCTTTTATTATGTTCAAGTTGACAAAGCATCTAAAACATGAGTTTTTTTATTCTAGCATCATTCTTTTGTTGATAAGTGATTGAATGTATATCTACGTGTTAATAAAGGAGTGGATACAAATCGGTGGCAACAACAATGGTTTAGTGGTGGGAAGAGTGGACGCGAATATGTGAGAGGAATACAGAAACTATATGAATCGGCTCGAAGTGAGAAACCGAGATTTGATAAAATAAATACAAGTTCCTTAGTTTATTTTCAAAATTGATCTCCAAGTGATCAAGAAAATGTTTTACTGATTTTGTTTACATGTACATAGCAGGTGCCGAATTCTAGCCACCGAAGAAATTGATGAGACGAATGTAACGTCACACAAATGTGCAAGTATACACAGTCGTACAAGTAATACCTTACGGGAAGTAAGG
>JAOYMZ010028792.1:0-17003 GCA_025802335.1 Pinguicula primuliflora | reverse complement strand
TAATATAATGTTCTAATTAATTGCATGAATGTCTAGCTTAATGAGCATAAAATAAGCATGTGATTTTGGCTCATCAGCCCTTCTCTTGGATGAACAGATCGTCCCCTTTTCTTCTTCTCTTCTCAACTTGTAAAACTCATCGTGTATTGTGTAAGGAATTGATTCACATGCTCCATTCTCAAACGCTCCACGCTCATACGCTCACATGCTTACACACTTACACGCTCACATGCTCACACGTTCCGCGCTCACATGCTCACACGTTCCACGCTCACATGCTCACACGTTTCACGCTCGCATGCTCACACGTTCCACGCTCGCATGCTCACACGTTCCACGCTCGCATGCTCACACGTTCCACGCTCACATGCTCACATGCACACACGCTCCACGCTCACACACACTCCACGCTCACATGCTATACACTTCATGCTCGCATGCTCACATGCTCTTCGTTTTACGCTCGCACGCTCTACGCTCACATGCTCACATGTGATAACGGTATGAGCGTGTACGTGTGATTCATGCTCAGATGGAGTGAGAGTGGAGATTCTCTACATTTCGCTCCATGCTCACATGCTCTAGCTAAACGTGTCCATGCTCCACTCCACGCTCTAAGCAATACAAGCTCCATGCTCCACGCTCCACGCTCAACATTCCTTTTGTTTGGACATGTGAGCGTAGAGTGTGGAGCGTGTGTAGCATAGAGCATGTATTCAAATACTATACGCTCCACGCTCTATGCTCACACATTTACAGATTTAACTCACACGCTATATGTGAGTGATTGAAATGCCCTATGTAAATCGCTCACAAGCATACTGTGAATAGTGTGAGTATAGAGCGTGTGAGCATGTGAGCACTTGAGTGCCTACTATCTATATAATTAGGCTCACACGCTCACATGCTCATAACACTATGCTCTCACGCTCACACCATTACGCTCCAAGATAATAGTGCAGCGAGTGCACGCTAAAAACAAGATCCCATTAATGAGTGTGAAATTCATACTCACATTCTAGTGTGAGCATAACATGTGAGTGTGTGGGCATAGAGCGTAGATATGTCATCTGTGGATGCTCCATACTCATGCTCACGCTCTATAATTCAGAATTCTCACCACATTTGGAGTATGTAAACGAAATGTACAAGCTGCATGTGAGTACACATGCTCACCATTAGCATGTGAGCGTTGACTTCCATGTGAGTTCACATGAATTTCGTAGGATGCTCACACATGTTTAACTCCATGTGACACGCTCTATTCATGTAAATGCGTGTGAGCGTGTGATTACGAGTTTTAAAGGCACATACTATCTAGAACGTAGATATGTCATTTGTGGATGCTCCATGCTCACATGCTGATAAGCACCTATTTATGACTTATTTCATGCATTAGTTTATATCATTTCATGCTCTAAACACTAAGATTATAGCTCAAATCATGTTCATTTCGGCTAGATTGGAGAAACGCATACATATTCATACTTTGTATAAATTCTAGCTTGATTTATACATATTTTGGTAGGAATTGATCATAGCTTGAGTTTAAGTTCAAGACGTGGCCGAACATGTCACAACAATCATTCATGCTTTAGTAGATGTGGATATGGTAACTTGTGATGCCACGGACAAAAAGCAACCAAAGGACATGATATATGCACAATTCGGACCCTTTCACACTAGAGGACAAGCGCATTCAAGTTTTAGGGACAAAGCTACAAATTTGGGAAAATACCAACCACTCTTGAAAAAGACGTTTTCCCATTTCGGGAAAGAAGTTTGGAATGAATCTATTGACCTTGCAACAGTCATATCTCTTCAACCAAAGCATGGATTGATCTAAAATGTCACCAGGAGCTTCCCCAAGAAGTGCTCTACAAGTTTCATATTTTTAAGGAAGTCGACAAATGAGTGTAATACCGAGTTTGTGGATGATAATTCACAAGTGGTCGAGATTCTGCACAATGGCAAAAGTGCCCCTTGTTCGGCTTGTATCTCCCCAATGACTTGGTGGACGACCTTGGAATTTCACCAGAAACTAACCCTAGAGCTCCTAAACAACTTATCTTCCACATTGTGTGTGTTTGGCACCTCTATGAAGGAAAGAGAATCGAAACAACACAATGTATACATTCTGCGCAATGTCATTTATATCCTTGCTAAATGAGTGATCCAAGTGAAGAACCAAGGGGACTAGTTGGTAATTGACTAACCACTCTTTCCCTAGTCATCCACGAGCACCTCATTTGAGCAAGGGATTTTTTTTCATCTTCTTCCTTGGAAAAGTGGTTGCGCATTCTTGAAGACCTGAAGTTTCATCCATCTTCACCAAGGAGTTGGGCTGTATTCTCTTGTTTTTATTTCGTTTTCATGGCTAGATCTTGTATTAAACCTTAGTATTTGCAAGCTCATGCTCTAATCATGAGCTAAGCCTTGTAGTTTAAGGCTCGGGTGAGCTCTTTATGCATTTCATGGTGATTTAATCTAGTCTTTTGTTCTAGTTTGCTCAAATCTTGTATGAAGGTGTGTATTTACCATTTGAATGTGTTCTAAGTGCACTAGATTCACATTTATGGAGGTGAGTAAGCCTAGGAATTCAATCACAAGGGTGAACTCCGACACTATGCACCCTATCACCACTGTCCTTGGAGTAGAACACCCCTAACTTGTGGTGCCACATATAGAAATAGTCCTTTTGTGCTCTATGTCACCAATATACACCAAATGGAGGTTAAGGACTATCAAATCTTCGTGTTGAGATTTAGAGTGTCAAATGACTTGACCATAAATTTTGGCTACATTAGAGTCTTGTGGTACAATATGAGCAAAGCTAGACAATTGATGAGAATTGATAATTGTGAATGCATAAGAATGTAGGAAACCGAGTCCTTAAACATCTTCCATCCTAGTGAACTTTCGGATTTGTGACCTTTGTTGCTAAGTTGCAAATTTGTGACTTTTGTGACATCATATTGGGATATGTTCGGATATGTTGAGTTCATTTTAGTTATGTTTAGTTGTTTAAGTTATATTTTGGTTTGAATATAATAGTGACAACTCCAAACTATTGTGGTTACTCTGAAAGTATATTAAAACAAAACATATTTTAGAATTACTTCCATGAGAGATGACTCATACTTGCTACTGAGATTACTACTTGTGGCTGTATATACTTGCACATAGGTGCATTGCATTTGCAAACTATACTTGCACATAGGTGTATTGTATACTTTCGACGTATTTATAATTTAAATATTTTTTTTCTTAATAATTCAGCCTAAAATAATAAAATTCCACTTGCGGTGTCATACGCGAGCCGCGCGAGAAGCATTTTCCATAAGATTATGTACTACTAGTAGGTTCATATAACGAAGTCTCCAAAAATAGAATCTTTTTCCTCCATTTTCGAGGATTACGTTTATAAACATCTATACATAGAAGTCCTGGAAATGACACATGAACGCCTATCACGTCATTTCTCGTCTATGGCCGTTGCCTTGCAAATTGGGCATAGATTCTTTATCGATAGCCATTTTTTGATGCAACCCGCATGAAAATCATGGCCGCAGTATTTCAGAGTCCCAATATCATCCATGTCTCTGTATTCTTCCTACAGTAGATAGATACCAGAGATATAGATAAGAACCTATGCGTACTTTTTGAGTGCTTGAAACCTCTAAGATGCTTACCAAACAGATAACGCAAGTTCCTTCATCTTGAAATGCGTCAAATGAGCAATATATAGATTCGGTAAGGCATTTGGATATTGAAACACCTTGCAATCCCGTGCTAACGGTTCCCATCTGCTCACCCAGTGCGAGAAGCTCCTATTTCATGCAAATTGTATATGTTTGTAGCAACCGACAGAAAAGTTGATGCGGAAGCAACTCGAAAATAATAAAATTCCGAAAGGACAAGAAAATGAAGTGAAGGAACATAAACAAACCTCATAGGTCATGCGGTCAATGTCTAGTCTCATGTCCCTGTGCTGATCAAGAAGAGTTCCGGGTCCGTAATACGCAGCAGATTGGTCGGGAACGATGAGGCTCTGAAGACATATAGATGAGTGGATGAGCAACAATATTGGAAAATTATCCAAAAGATTAGGTGATAGATTAAAATAACATGTGAGTTGGAGTCCTATTACTTGAAGAAGAGGGGATAAAAATAATAATGATGATATCTTGGCACATCCTTTTCTCCTAGATGGCCAAAAGTTATGCTAAAAAACTACTATTACCAGTAATGGAAAGGAACTAACGAAGTGGCTTAACAGAATCACACTGCAGGGGCTGCATGACTGAGATCCAACACTAGGTAAACAATTCCTTTTGGTATATGACAGAGTGCTAGATAACGGCGAAAACCGGCAACCAAAATCATTCACTAGAAGGCATACCTGTGGCATCAGTCGGTCATGGAAACTTGCATCGTCATTAAAAGCTCTATATCTGTCATTTGGTACTGAAATCCCACAATTCCTATCAATATTCCGCAGCCTCCAGTTGGAAAAGGCATGTGGACGTCGTGATGGATGATTCTCTGCAATGATAGGCTGCTCTTCTGAGGCAGATAGATGTCCAGCGCGATTGTCACTTGAGGAAACCCTCAATGTTGGATCATACCTTTGGCCGTAACCACTTCGATGGCCTCTGACAGACTGATTCATGTGACTGTTAACGTTTTGCGAAGCATGGTTCCTATTTGTGGATATCTCATTAAGGTAACCCCCAGACACGGTAGTGTTAATAGGATGGCTGTTGAGCAAATTCACCGAGCTTGGAACGTGATGGGAGAAACTAGGATCTGAAATTTAAAAATGCAAGCTTTTCAGGAAAACCGAAAACATATTGTGCCATGTTGAATAAGTTCACAAAAACTAACCTGCACTGATAGCCATCCCCCGGGAAGGAGGCGGAACTAGTGCGTGACTCCATTCCCTCGGTACAGTGGAACTTTGGCCCCGGATATTCACAGAATTGGATGGACCAGATGCTTGAGTAGACAACGAATGATGCAAAGAGTAGCTTGGTAAATGAGACCTAGGCCAATTAGTATCCAGGTCAACTGCAGCTCTACTTCTCACATTTCTGTGTGTGCCATCACTACCTATAGAGAAGCTATTAACTCCATGGCTTGGAGGATACTCCCAGTGAGTATGATGAGATCGACGCTTCTCCCGACATCTTTCTGCAGGCAATTGCATATCAGATGAGTTTACACCATCATAATGGCTGCTTGTAGACCCTCTGCCACACATTGATGGGAGGCTGGGGATTTTTCGCTTATATGATCCTCTGCTGCTGCTCATTGCATGATCATAGAAACCACTATATGTTCCGGAGATTGACTGCCCCCCAACAATGTCTGATGAAGATGGATGATGTAAATAATTTTCTTGAGGCAGATGGAGAGTTGCAGCAGTGGATTGATGTAAAAAAGGATCCCGTAATGGGACAGGCGGGCTTGGCTGATAACGGGGTATGTTACGAAGGGACGACCAATAACCACTTGATCTAGGAGCAGTGGTCCAATGAGATGGGACATTTCCACCCAGCATGGGCATGACATCCCCCAGATTAGAAATTGAACCACTCTCAGAAGCACCCCTAAATACTGAAAGATCAAATATAACAAATGATTATGATGGATAAAAGAAGCTCTGATTCACAATCAATGAGTTTATACAATCACCAAAAAATGGCTTCAAGACATAATCTAGACCCTTTCCATGAAGGAGAGGTCATAAAAATGGGAGTGTATGGCAGATTACCGATGGGCATGTATGGCCGCTCGCCATGATTCCATCCCTGATCATCATCAGTCTCGAATATCTGAGGTGGGTTAAACATGTGCCTGTGCCCCATAAGTCCTGACCTGCTCCCAACTTACTCCAACAGATGCAAACCTGCATGATTGCATCTCAGAAAGGTTGTAGAATATTGCAAAACGTTGAATAAAAATTGTAAGTACGTGTACATACAGTTCAGGCATAAATTAGGCTTTCTGAAAAGATTCTCGTATAAGGATCATCGGACTAAATTAACATTACAATAGACTTCTTGAACACAATAGAACGATTTCCTCATTTTCCTTCAGTAAAAAGAGGACAAAAGAGAATTTGTTTTTTGGATAAGCAAGAACAAAAGAGAATAAGTGATGAATCAAAAGAAACAAAAAAAATGGCAACGATACGAGGAAACTTGAGACTTCACATAGTCTGATTTCTCTCAATTGTATAGAGGGAATGACATATAATCTTGTTCCAAAAAAGCCAAAAGGAGTGATATGAATCAATATACAGAGTAATTCAGCAACTCTAATTAGGGAAATACACCATTTTAATCCCAGCTCTGCCCTTCACCAATTAATGCATCAAATTTATAGATTTTACGCCATGGTAAAGTATAGCCCTTCTATGATAAGTTCATATATGAAAAATACAATGTTCATCAGCTTCGAAAGCCAAGACCATTTTATACCTTCTAGTATACTCAGAAATCACCTCAATCTGGAAAATTATGGCAAAGTTTGTCCATAACGAGCCAGTCGCTCGTGTATATACAGTCTCTAGGTAAATTTTCCATGCAAGAAAAATACAGAAGAAATAGATCAAGCAATATGATGATAAGGCAATCTGGAAGTAATCAGATACTTCCGTTGGGCAGTTTTTACTCTCACATTCCCTAACTGGCACACACGAATTATATAACATCAGAAACTGGCTTATAATGTCAATCACAGTTACCTTCCATTTCAATAAAATCAAGCATCAACTACTGCAGTTCTTTTGCTACCAACCTTCCCAGTAAGATCGCAAGGTTACAACCAAGCCAACTGACTTCAGTTCAAAAAGTACTGAGCATTCTTTCCTCCAACGTCAAGATGAAAAGAAGGGAAAAGCAGATAATGAATAGAGAAATAATGCAGATGAGAGGAAATGATCAGAGGGAGGAAGTGGGGGGCGTTAGGTGGGGGAGACTTCTTTAGGGTATCGTAATGTCAGTAATTGGTATTATCAGATCATTAAGCATTTAATCTATCCATTCCCAACACTACACGTTCTGGAAGTGCAATGCACTCGCCATTAGAACAGTTTCACATTTTTAATAACTAGGTATCATAATGGCTGCACAAGACCACAATATTTGAACAACACAACCACATCAAATCCACGGTCTCTGCATATAGAGTCTTATAAACTAGACAATGGGTAAAATAGCATGAATAACAAATTCTTCTATATGTCATAAGTACATGTTTCAGACCCATTGCATAATCCCAACGTGTTTAAACTGACTACGCCAGGAATGTATGATCCCCTCAATAATATTTGTCCAAATAAATTAAATTAACTAAAAGCTGCAAATTAGAGAGCCATGCATTGATGCCATTGTTTCTATTAACTATAAAGAACAGACAGATAAGATGCCATCAGTTGTGTTTCAATAAAAGAGTGAGGTCCTCTATGTGGTCATTTCATAATATTAAAAATTAAAGAACGATTACCAGTTACCACTAGACAAATGCGAGGGTTAAGAAAGAAAGACTGAAAAGATCACATAAGGCTCCAATAGTCCAGGGTAGAATTAGAAATAATAAGTCATGCTATACGTTGAAATATATGCAATTGCGTTGGAAAATATCCAAGCCAATATATCCACGAAACCAGTTATTTTGTCTAATCAATGGAAGAATCCCAGTCCCAAAATATAGGAGATTGGAGTTGGTAATATAAAAGATGCTCTTGCTACATTCCAACTACAGCATTTAACTATCAAGGCATGTGGTGTGAGATCAATAGTGGGATTTGTGTCGCGTACTATGTCAGCAGTTGTTGCTCTAAGAGTTCAGGCAAGAATGTCGATGTGCTACACAGTCCAATGCCCTGAGTTTGGCAAGAGCCAAATGAATTAAACTTTTCCTTCTAAAGAGGCAGCACTGGTGAAATAGCACAACAAGTTTCAAACTTTATTACTCATACAGCCCAGTTGGCTTAAAGCCACATTTGTTTAATCCATCCAGGATCTTTAAATCAGCTTAAGCATCAGGATCTCAAATTGAACATGGCACTGATAAGGACAACCAACAAAGCATGAACTGAATCAGGGAAAGGAAACTACAATCCACGAGAAGATGCAAACAGGATTTTCAAGTAGGATGAAGCACCAATTTTTTTGAAGAGGCTTTCATCGACATGCGTAAATTAACTGTGCTCTCTTTCATTGTACAACCCACAGAGAGAGATTCAATCGGAAATTTCCGAGCATCGAACCAACTAAGAAACCCAGCTCTCTGTTTACCTTTACCAGTAAGACATGGTTAGGATAATTTCTATAAGCTGCTAGGATGCTCATAGAGATAAGAATAGCAGTGACAAGAGTTTCATGCACCACCCGAAGAAACTCAAAATATGCCACCTCAAACCCAAAAAATGTTTCGCAACCTTAGATTAATTCAAAGTATATTCACTAAGCCATCACTTTCGGTTGAGGAAAATGATAGCTAACTCATATAAATTCCACAATGCAAGGAATTTTAGATTTCCTGCAACATTTTCTTCCTATTTTTTTGACTGTTTCTTTTCCAACTGAAAGGCTCATGCATAAGATACTGCAACTTGAGAAGGTCAGTCTAATAGATCTGGAAGGGAACACCAGAAACTGTAACCATATCTGCTCATCAATGATCCAGGTGGATTAGAAATACGCCTGCAATACCACTTGTAATTCAGATTCTTCAGATAAAAGGACTATGCATCGTATCAAATACGTGCCTATCTGTGCACAGGTACGTAGATTATATACTAAAATGCTTAACATGGTTGTCCTTAAGTTACAAAAGATGGATAAACCAGTATAAGAATTTTTCTGTAAGCTTGCCACTAAGGCCTTGATAATGAAGAAAATATCAAGCCTGAGAGAGAGAAAAAAGAAAATTATGAAACAACTTACACAGAGTTTTCATGCCTGAGTCGTATGTGAGAATAGGAGGAGGGGAGGGAGGGGGAAAGCACGGAGAGGATGGAGGGAAGAAGATATCGCACCTGGGAATAAATAACTATCACAGTCCGCATGCTTCACTAATTATTCTTCCATTATCGGAAACAAATTGAACAAGAAGAACCCAATGGCGCCGTCTCCATTTGCTAGATGGTTTAACTGGCTCGAGTAAATAAAGCCCTATTGAGCTAGGGATTTCTAAAATTAAATTCCAAACCTGCTATATATGTATGCTGCCAGAAACCCCTACCTGCATACCACAAAACATCTAATGGGTTCTAAGTGAAATATGAATATTTCTAGTTTAACAGTTGTCTATTAGACGTATACTTTTGAAAATCATAAACAGGAGATGCTTGAACCATAATGAAATGCTAGTATGGTCCGTGGTAGGCTGGGAAACAACCATAAGTAGAAGTCTCCCATCAAGATTAACATGATACAACAATTAAAACACCTATAAGGGCAGCCAGACACAATGAGAGTAATAATAATAATAATAGAAAATGACTATGAAGCAATAATGTTAGCAGTCATAAATCTATATATATATATTTAATGGTTTTTTTCTCAGAGAAACGGAAAGCTTTCACAAATACCCTTTCATAAGAAAACAGCAAAGGTGATAATTAAAGAGAAAACTTAAAAACAAGCAAATAGTCAGCAGCTCAAACTGACAATGTCCCCTACGTTTAGAATAACTAAGTAGTCGTCCTCAAAATTATCAAAAACACGTAACTGGTGTATAATGTCAATCACAGTTACCTTCCATTTCAATAAAATCAAGCATCAACTAATGCAGTTCTTTTGCTACCAACCTTCCCAGTAAGATCGCAGGGTTACAACCAAGCCAACTGACTTGAGTCCAAAAAGTACTGAGCATTTTTTCCTCCAACGTCAAGATGAAAAGAAGGGAAAAGCAGATAATGAATAGAGAAATAATGCAGATGAGAGGAAATGATCAGAGGGAGGAAGTGGGGGGCGTTAGGTGGGGGAGACTTCTTTAGGGTATCGTAATGTCAGTAATTGGTATTATCAGATCATTAAGCATTTAATCTATCCATTCCCAACACTACACGTTCTGGAAGTGCAATGCACTCGCCATTAGAACAGTTTCACATTTTTAATAACTAGGTATCATAATGGCTGCACAAGACCACAATATTTGAACAACACAACCACATCAAATCCACGGTCTCTGCATATAGAGTCTTATAAACTAGACAATGGGTAAAATAGCATGAATAACAAATTCTTCTATATGTCATAAGTACATGTTTCAGACCCATTGCATAATCCCAACGTGTTTAAACTGACTACGCCAGGAATGTATGATCCCCTCAATAATATTTGTCCAAATAAATTAAATTAACTAAAAGCTGCAAATTAGAGAGCCATGCATTGATGCCATTGTTTCTATTAACTATAAAGAACAGACAGATAAGATGCCATCAGTTGTGTTTCAATAAAAGAGTGAGGTCCTCTATGTGGTCATTTCATAATATTAAAAATTAAAGAACGATTACCAGTTACCACTAGACAAATGCGAGGGTTAAGAAAGAAAGACTGAAAAGATCACATAAGGCTCCAATAGTCCAGGGTAGAATTAGAAATAATAAGTCATGCTATACGTTGAAATATATGCAATTGCGTTGGAAAATATCCAAGCCAATATATCCACGAAACCAGTTATTTTGTCTAATCAATGGAAGAATCCCAGTCCCAAAATATAGGAGATTGGAGTTGGTAATATAAAAGATGCTCTTGCTACATTCCAACTACAGCATTTAACTATCAAGGCATGTGGTGTGAGATCAATAGTGGGATTTGTGTCGCGTACTATGTCAGCAGTTGTTGCTCTAAGAGTTCAGGCAAGAATGTCGATGTGCTACACAGTCCAATGCCCTGAGTTTGGCAAGAGCCAAATGAATTAAACTTTTCCTTCTAAAGAGGCAGCACTGGTGAAATAGCACAACAAGTTTCAAACTTTATTACTCATACAGCCCAGTTGGCTTAAAGCCACATTTGTTTAATCCATCCAGGATCTTTAAATCAGCTTAAGCATCAGGATCTCAAATTGAACATGGCACTGATAAGGACAACCAACAAAGCATGAACTGAATCAGGGAAAGGAAACTACAATCCACGAGAAGATGCAAACAGGATTTTCAAGTAGGATGAAGCACCAATTTTTTTGAAGAGGCTTTCATCGACATGCGTAAATTAACTGTGCTCTCTTTCATTGTACAACCCACAGAGAGAGATTCAATCGGAAATTTCCGAGCATCGAACCAACTAAGAAACCCAGCTCTCTGTTTACCTTTACCAGTAAGACATGGTTAGGATAATTTCTATAAGCTGCTAGGATGCTCATAGAGATAAGAATAGCAGTGACAAGAGTTTCATGCACCACCCGAAGAAACTCAAAATATGCCACCTCAAACCCAAAAAATGTTTCGCAACCTTAGATTAATTCAAAGTATATTCACTAAGCCATCACTTTCGGTTGAGGAAAATGATAGCTAACTCATATAAATTCCACAATGCAAGGAATTTTAGATTTCCTGCAACATTTTCTTCCTATTTTTTTGACTGTTTCTTTTCCAACTGAAAGGCTCATGCATAAGATACTGCAACTTGAGAAGGTCAGTCTAATAGATCTGGAAGGGAACACCAGAAACTGTAACCATATCTGCTCATCAATGATCCAGGTGGATTAGAAATACGCCTGCAATACCACTTGTAATTCAGATTCTTCAGATAAAAGGACTATGCATCGTATCAAATACGTGCCTATCTGTGCACAGGTACGTAGATTATATACTAAAATGCTTAACATGGTTGTCCTTAAGTTACAAAAGATGGATAAACCAGTATAAGAATTTTTCTGTAAGCTTGCCACTAAGGCCTTGATAATGAAGAAAATATCAAGCCTGAGAGAGAGAAAAAAGAAAATTATGAAACAACTTACACAGAGTTTTCATGCCTGAGTCGTATGTGAGAATAGGAGGAGGGGAGGGAGGGGGAAAGCACGGAGAGGATGGAGGGAAGAAGATATCGCACCTGGGAATAAATAACTATCACAGTCCGCATGCTTCACTAATTATTCTTCCATTATCGGAAACAAATTGAACAAGAAGAACCCAATGGCGCCGTCTCCATTTGCTAGATGGTTTAACTGGCTCGAGTAAATAAAGCCCTATTGAGCTAGGGATTCCTAAAATCAAATTTCAAACCTGCCATATATGTATGCTGCCAGAGACCCCTACCTGCATGCCACAAAACATCTAATGCGTTCTAAGAGAAATATGAATATTTCTAGTTTAACAGTTGTTTAATAGAAGTATACTTTTGAAAATCATAAACAGGAGATGCTTGAACCATAATGAAATGCTAGTATGGTCTGTGGTAGGCTGGGAAACAACCATGAGTAGAAGTCTCCCATCAAGACTAACATGATACAATAATTAAAACACCTATAAGGGCAGCCAGACACAATGAGGATAATAATAATAATAATAAAAATAAATAATAATAATAGAAAATGACTATGAAGCAATAATGTTAGCAGTCATAAATCTATATATATATTTAATGGTTTTTTTCTCAGAGAAACGGAAAGCTTTCACAAATACTCTTTCATAAGAAAACAGCAAAGGTGATAACTAAAGCGAAAACTTAAAAACAAGCAAATAGTCAGCAACTCAAACTGACAATGTCCCCTATGTTTAGAATAACTAAGTAATCGTCCTCAAAAATATCAAAAACACGTAACTAAATAGCAAATAGTCAGCAACTCAAAACTGACAACGCCCTCAGCTCTGTAGTGTAGTTAGAATATGATGCGAAGAAATGCTTTACAAAACGTAATTTTGTAATAAACGAACCATCGAATAACTTCTTTTCTAATTTGATCAAACATTCGTTTGTTAAAGGAAGAGTTTTAAGGAGATTCATATTAACTCAGATCACACCGTTATGAAACCATTCAATCCAGGCATAACGCTACACAACTAGGATGATATATTTTTCCAAACATTAATTATCCAATCCATCGAGGCAACACCATGCGAAAAAAAGTAAGAAATCAAAATCAGAAACTACAAAACTAATGCGCAAATTTTTAATCGATCGCAACAAACCCAGAGTTGCAGCTTTTCCACAATAGTAGACGATCGCGTAAAATGAAAATCGTACATAAAAACGACGCGAAACATAAATTCTACAAAACTCTACCAGCCCGCGGATCAAATTCAACAGACTTGTAAAGCATATCACAATCAGACAGAAGGTTTAACCAAGCGAAACCTTGATAGCCGGCGGACGAACACAGAATGACCGATCGTCTATCTCCGTTATATGTTTACGCTGCCTTTGATTTGGGCATGATCGATTGGGTTCGTCTTTGGTTAAGTTAAGTGTATTTATTATTTAGGTCACGCTTCAAATTGCGATATTAGATAAATAGAATAATTTTCAAGTACCGAAAGACGTCCTACCGTACTGAATATGTATCTCGGCTGTCAGATTACATAATAAAAATATTGCTATTGGATAATGCTATTTTTCTAAATAATATTACGGCAGCTTTGCCGCCGAAAAAATCTAAAACCCTATTTAAATGTTATAAATCCAAGAGCTAAATATAAACCTAAGGCTAAACCATAAAAATCCAAGGGCTATCCTAAAAATCCAAGGGCTAAACTGTGATTGTGTCTCGACCGTCGGATGCAGATCCGACGGCCGAGGATGCATATTCAGTACAGTAGAGTGTCATTCGGCACCATACCATTCGGCATTTGAAAATTTGTGTAGATATATAATAAAAGAGCAAAATTCAAATTAGGGTTTAGTTAAAATTTAATTTATTCTTGTGATTAAATTATTGTAAAAATGATTAAAATATTCTCATTTAAAAATTAAAAAATTAAATTTAATGAGAATGTCCCACAATTTCTTAATAAATTAACCCACGCGCGCACCTTCACACATGTGACCCGGGTACAGAGAGTTGGGTTTATTTTATATCATGGTACCAAGCAGGTGATTTAGGTCTGAAATTGTTTTCAGGAAAAGTTTGGAATGAATCGGCCCCATGGGCAGGCCATGGGGAAAGTTCGGATTGTTTCCAGGGTAGTTTTGAGTATTAGCCCCATAATAGAGTGTGGCCCAATTATGCAGTATTCGTGTGTGTTAGGCCAATTCTCAACCGAATTTATCAAGTTGAACTTGAGGGGGAGTACTGAAATATTATCCCACACGGATTTGGGAAAGAATTATAAACCTACTTATAAGAAAATGTGGTGTTATAATCTATAACTTTGAACTCAAAGTTATAATGAGAGTAATCCACCTCTTTCTTATAAATTGGTCACAACGCACCTGCGTACACACGTGACCTAACAGAGACTCAATTCTATTTTCTAACCATCACACCAAACACAGCGGTACTATATCGGACGAAAACTCCATAAGAAATTTACACTATATCTGTCGTGGATGGATAAGATTGATGGGTGTTGTGGCAACTACCGTCTCACTTTCCTTGAGATGATGCCACGCCTCTTTTCGTGTGAATTTCGTTGGAAACCTTGGTCCGGTTTAGAATTTTTCCACCAAATATATAGACCAATTTAAAATTCATGAGGGTCAACTCGAACCATAGATCACAAAAATTATCCAAAATACGAGACCAGATCGTCAAACTCTTTCGTTTTCTGCCACTTTTCCTTGTCAAGCGGAGGCTTTGGCTCGTAAATTGTTGACAAGCCTGTTGAAATACAGGTGGGTGGGTGGAGTGTTGTGAACAAGAACATTGAACAACTAATTGGGATAAGACCGGAGGAAGATAGATTCTTCTTACGCTTAGAGTTACTTGGTGAAAATTATGGGAAGGGAAAAATTTTGACCTTTGTCCAAAGGCAAGATAAATGTGATGCATTGTTCAAGGATTTGATAGGCATGGATATCCATGTCTCTCTCTGATTTTAAAATTGGCGTGCGCAATTTGTTGATAGCTATAAGCATCGCTGCTAGAGGATTATATGTCAAGGAGCTTGAACTAGTTATTAACTTTGGTGTTCCCAATCACTGCCAAGGAAAGGAAGCTGAGGCAAAAGGGTACAAGTTTAAGGAAGATGAATCAAATTCGGATGAAGGAATCAGGAAAGCTGTGGATACGGCTTTGAAATAGACTTTCTAAAAATGATAGTATAATTTCCTTATGGTGTATGGGCTCTAGAGACGTACTTTATGAACACTTCTCCTCAGAGTTGTAGAGGACTCTGATATGTAGAATAGTACTGAAGACATCAGGTGGAAAAGATCTAAGGATAGAGAAATAGGAATAAAACAATTCACTTTCATGACAGGAATTCCTTCTCCTGGCAGAATTGGAGCATCTTCTTATTGGATTGATATCTTCTTCCTCAGAGTTCTATAAAGTATGATTATTAGTTCCATGGATTCATATGTTGATGTAGAAGACAGATATCTACTTGGATCTCCAATATCATCATCTATGAGATGGGATCATGCCCTAAATCCCATATGTTGTTCAAATCAATAACTCTCTCAATGAGATATGGTTTAAAAAAATGCCGATTCACACCTCACCTTTCCATCCTCCATACTATACAAAAGACAACCTCAAGACTTTTCATCAGACAAGGATTTACTATCTCCTCTAATGCACACTCCATCGGATGAAAAGAGCATACTTACCTTTAAAAACATCCAAAATCTCCTTCATAACTCCTTAGATCATAAGTTCCCTCACCTTCTTGCTTTGGAGCCACAAAAGAGTTTTTTTTAGCAAATATATGATTTGATATAATTTCAGGATACATGCTGTACTAGCTAGTTGTTACATATTGAAATCCTAATGTGAAAGAATAAAATCCCTAACACATGTGCATTGGGATAGATCTCTGAATAGTACGTAAAATTGTGCAAACTTATACAGGGGTTGAGCTTTAGTGGAGGTGATTTGTCTTCATGGTCTTGTTTTTTTTTTTTTGAGATGCCTTCTTCTATGTCTTCTTCCTAGCCTTTAGCACCATTACCGGGACCACTTCGTGACACTCCTTATGCTGGGAGATCTGATGCTCTCAATTCCTTCCAAGATGAGTCAGTGTCTGAATCAGAGTATGGTGAGACACTCCACTCCAGGGGCTCAACGTCATAAATCTTCTCCGGATCAAAGTCATATATCCCTTTGATGGATTTCACCATGCAGCCCAGGGGATACGGGGTGTAGGGGTTGGCCAAAGGATCTTGTTTCCTTGTCATGTGGTTCTGCATCTGGATCTAGATTCCTTGACAGTCATCAGGTGTTTCAAGGGGAGCAGAGCAGCTACTATGATTTCCTAGGCTCGTTGGAGGGCAGTTTCATGAGCTTCATGCCTCGACTTGGTTTCCCAACTCGTGAATTCTCCAACTAGCCTCTTGACTTGATTGATGAAAGCTTGCTTGTGACCACCAGCCTGATGATCATATACAGCTTGATCTGTTGATCCACATTAGCTTGCAACTCTGCAGCAATTTCTTGCTGCGGGTTTGTTTCTGGATGGATTTTGGTCGGTGACTTATTGCTTGAAGTTCCTGTTTGTGGCAGTTTAGATGCGATGAACGTCTGCTGCCATTTTGGACAATCGTGGACCAGATTATGAGCAAGTAGCGGCAAACTTTCCTCGTTTTTCTGTGTGGCAATAGCTGACTGAATTTGATCACCATGTGCCTCAATATCCGGCCTTTTATACTCAAGATAAGCTTCAAGACACTTGTTGATAACTCTGTTTTCCAATTGGTGATGTGAACTAGACTCCGCTTTTGTCATCAGGGCCGGCCCTGGGGTCCGGGATGTCCTAGCCGGACCCCTAGCCGGATGCCCCATTTAAAATTCACTCATGCCAAAAAAAAACACATGTGTTCTTTTATGTCAGCCTTGCTTTGATGGTAAATTTTCTTTTATGTCAGCCTGGGAGCTTACCAGACAGA
>JAOYMZ010028781.1:5803-17005 GCA_025802335.1 Pinguicula primuliflora | reverse complement strand
TTTACAGATCTCGTTTTTCGGAAGCCCGGGCAGTACGCCCGTTCTTGGCAAGAACGGGCCGTGGCAAATTCAAAAATTTGGCTTGACCTTGTGGCTTAAGAAAAAATTTGTCGATTTATTTCCCTCTTCATGCATAACATCAATCCTCATTTAAGAATATAAATCATTGATCGCTTGGTGGTGTTAATTAGTTGAATTTATGATTAATAAATCTCGAATTTAACACCTAGCAAGAGTTTCATAATAATCTTTGAATTAAGTGCAAACTCCTAAATTAATCTGTACGGTGTGGGGAGGGAGAATATTCATATTATTTACCTACTTAGAAAAATCAATCAAGAACAGAACAATTCCCTTGGGAGTATTATATTCGAGAGTAATTTTGCTTCAAGGGTGTCTTGATTAGTTTGTAATGTTTACACATGCTCCTCTAATTTTAGGCCTCGTCAACTGTAAGTGTGTTGAATTTATCTGGTCACCAAATCCAAGTCTCCTTTAAATAAAAATTTTATTGCAGACTTGACACCAATTATTAAATATCAAAAAGGTGTTGATCTAATGATTATGAGGTCACAATTACATTAATGTATCACGAGTTCAAATTCCCTCAACGACATTAACTATAAAAATATATATATACATATATATAAAAAACCTGGTTCTATATATATATATATATCAAAAGTTATTGGAAGCAGGGACATCCCTCACCAACTTAACATGAAAAGCAGCACTAAATCTCTCTCAAATGGTTCCCATTGCCACGTTCCTCCCCAACTTAACCAATGGAGCAGGGAGCTTAGTTAGCAAATCCAGCTTTGAAGCATATGAGGCATGTCCAAAGAGGGAGATCCCCAGTATAAAATGCTCTCCCAAACTGAGTGTTGAGGACAAAAAAACCCTGCTTGTAGTGAGGATTAATATCAAAGAAAGCATCAAACAATCTCCTAGTCTCATTCAAATCCATCTTCAGCAGGATCTCCATGCCAACACAGTTGAATTCCCTACTGAACCTCCTCTCCAAAGGCCACAGCCCGTCCCACGCTCTCCCGTACAGCTCCCGGCCTCTGATCGTACCCGTCGAGCCAAGGCATTCGGCGATGGCAGCAGCGAGAAAGGGTGCTCGAGCCATTGTCAGGGTCAGACAATAGCCTGTGGCAGGAGCTTCAACTTCAAACCTTTCCTGCTGATCCTACCATATGCACGATCCCAATACTTAGTCTTCTGGTCGTCAATGTGAACTGCAGCCGTCCGCCATGTTTTTTCCATAAAATCCTCAAGGCCAAGACTCTCAAAGTCATCAACCCAGGCACCATAAGTATTAGGCCACATAGAAAGGAGTGAAGGATCAACAACACATACCTTCACCCAATGACCGGAGACTTGCTCAGCAGCAGGATCAAACAAAAAGGGATGCCAAAATCCAGATATTCAGGTTTTGACTTGGGTTCCAAATCAAGAAAGCTACTAGACATCTTGCTGCTGCTATTGACACTTTGATGATCTTTTCTTAGTGGGACTTTAACAAGTGTGCAGAAAAATGGATTCTTGGACGGAAATAAGCATGGCGTTGGCGTTGAAAACAGAGGGGATGACAAACCCTGAACAGAGGCCATCATGCAATGGAAAATGGATCTTCGGACTTGTAAACTCCAAGTCTTTAAAGAATACAAGCGAAGACCCAGAAATAAAGGCTGTGGATGCTCTTGGTTACTAAAATTTGCCATTGCCAGATTTAAAGCTGTTGGGTCTTTTTAAAATATGAACACCAAAAACGAGAACAATAAAAAGGAGAACTTTAACTATTGTACAACAGAGCAACATTTTCTTATTAGGGGGAGATGATATTGAAGCTGCGACCTTCAAATATTGTCCAAGAAAAACTATGGTTTTGAATATTAAAATGAGTTTACCATCCCTTAGATGCTTCAAGATGAAAGATGCTACACCTATTTGTGTACTTCAAGCAGTGGCGGAGGGGGAGAGTACGACGGGGTGCAGGTGCACCCCTGAAATATTTTTATTCTTGGACCCGCACCCCACACCCTCTAGTTAAACCCTAAGATACCCCCAAGATCCACACTTCCATATGAACCGCACCCCTTTTAGACCCCCAGGATCCCGCCTGACTTCAAGATTATAAAATTTCCAACTTGCATTTCATGAAAGCTGCTACACCTATTTCTCTCAGATGGCCTCCAGTGTCACATTCCTGATCATAGTAACAAATGGTGCTGGGATTTTGGTAATCATATCCAGTTTTGAAGGATTTGATGCACGACCAAAGAGGGAGATACCCAGTATCAGAAGCTCTCCAAAAGTGAGTCTTGAGGATAAAAATCCCTGCCAGTAGTGAGGGTTGAGATCAAAGAAAGCATCAAAGAATCCCCTCGTCCCATTCAAATCAAGCTTCAACACAGTTTCCATGCCAAAACTGTAGAATTCCCTTGTGAATCTCCTCTCCAGAGGCCATAAGCCGTTCCAGACCCTGTGGTAGAGCGGGCTGCCTCTGATCATCCTCGTGGAGCCAAGGCATTCCGCGATGACCGCGGCCAGAACGGGAGCTAAAGCCAGTGATTGCGACACGGAGTAGCCTGTGGCAGGATGAACAATACCAGAATTCCCACCAATTGCTGTTGTGTTCTGTGGGATCCGAGGTAAAGGTCCTCCCATGGGGATCAAGCATTTCTCATCCTCAATCACGGACCTCACCTGTATTCCCAGATGCCTCAGCCTGGCCACCATTCTCTTCTTCACCTCCGTGTATGACAAAACAGGTCGACTCACAAGAGATGTCTCTTCAAGAAACACCAGATTACTGTCAAATGGCATGGCATACAAGAAAGTAGGGCGTTTCGCATTGCTAGCACGCAGATACGGCTCGTTTCCCAGATGCGAATCCCTCCAATCCATGAGGACCATCTTGTCCAGATCAAACGGATGGAAGCCGACTTCAGCAAGAATACCATGAGCTATCTGATAGCTAGGCTTTCTTGGCTTATCATACTCCATAAAACTGCTAGCAAAACCACTTGCATCAACAATTAAATTAGCTTTTATCTCGGTGCCATCATCACAAGAGATAGAGGACTCAAACTCTCGATGATCAACTGTCCAAACTTTAGACTTATGAAACTTCACACCATATGCTGCACAATCCGACAGAAACTTCAACTTCAAATCCTTCCTACTGACCCTACCATAGGCCCGGTCCAAATACTTGGTTTTTTGGTCGTTGATGTGAACTTGAGTCATAGGCCATGTTTTATCCAGAAAATCCTTAAGACCAAGACTCGCGAACTCATCAACCCAAACACCATAATTATATGGCCACATAGAAAGGGGCATAGGATCAACAACGCATACCTTCACCCCATGACTAGAGACTTGCTCGGCGAGGCGGAGACCGGCGGGACCAGCACCGATGATGATCACATCAAACCGCTTCCTCCTGTCAGCAACAGGATCAAACAGAGGGATGTCAAAATTCAGATATTCAGGCTTTGACTTGGGTTCCAAGTCAAGAAAGCTAGAAAATTTGCTGCTTTTCGCACTTTGCTGCTGGTCTTTTCTTGGTGGGAATTTACCCATCGTGCAGAAAAATGGATTCTTGGAAGGAAATGGACATGGCGACGGCGTTGAAAACACAGGAGGGGAGGAGAAACTCAGAACAGAATCCATTAGAGAGAGAGAAAGATTATAAAATTGAAGTGTTTGAAGCTACAACCTGAAATAAAGTGTATGGAAGCTCTTGATTACTAAATTTGCCATTACTGGCAAACCAGAAATGAGATGTATGATCAACTGCAATTTTTTATACCAACAAATACCAAGAAACCATGTGCGTGCAGGAGGCAGGTGGACATGCCACATCTCACATGTGCAAGTTAGTAGTGTTACAAGTATGACATCATCTTTTGTAATAAAATTTGAAGATATTGGTTATTTTTCAATTTGAACCCCAGAAACAAGTAGAGGAAAGGGGAAAACAAGGAAGCAGCTCTACAACAATCCACCTTAAGGGCGATCGCAGCGTAGAGATATTCATGGAGGGTAATCTAATACGGGTTTCTAGAACATAGCTGGTGACCTGTACCGACAGATATTCATGGAGGGTAATGCAGGGAAATTTTTCACCTGTAATGAAGTTTTGTCTTATTGTGTCGAAATCTATTATTGACCGTTAGATCTGCACTTCAACGGCCAAGATCATTTCACTTAACTTTTTAAGTGAAATTTTCGGCACCGTCTACACTAGAAAAAAAATTGGGGTAATCTAATACAGCATAGCAAATGGAAAAGATATGAGCTGCGGTAATAACGAGTTAGATGTAAGAGCAATTGAGACAAAGGCACAAGACAGAAAGAAAAGTTACTTTTATTATATAACCTTGAACTTGGCTTATACACAACCAAAGAGAACCGCAAGAACAAACCAGAACTACAGCCAGAATGCACAGAACGTTGTCATAGTTTTCGACAACATTAATTTACACAGCCACAATTGCATATTTTGACATTTAAAAGCAACCTTTGACATGGCACCTCAATGCAACGTGGAGACATTAGAGACAGATCAACAAAGGAAATTACCACACTAGGCTTTATTTTGATCTGCAAGATGGTAGAGTTATGCCTCCACAGGCAGTTGCAATGATGAGATAAAGCACAACAACAATCAAGCATGTCAGCATTACCCTGTGAAGAACAAATAGGAGTTATAAAAAATAGCTCAAAGATAAGCTACGTTTTAAGTCCAGTAAGACGTATATGCCTTTAACCCCACTACTTTAGATGGCGAAATTTACAATAACGACCTCATAAATGGTGGTCAAGAATCAGTAGAGCCTTGATATTTATAAAAGGATAGCATAGGAGACAGGACATCACTATTGGAAATATAGGGTTCATTTGGAATGTCCCAGAAAGGAAATTATGGTTTAATTTAGGGACTGAAGTAGGAAATTACTCACAAGAGTTTTGCATTTTTCATCCACATAGCCCGATGAAGGCGCTTTGACTGTTTTTTGAAGTGAAATGCACCATCCTGCATTGTTGCTGTTTTATCGACAAGAAGCTCGATCTTGTCACCTCTCTCCAGTATCTTGTCAATGTTATCCACCATTATTGTCCTTACCTGAACACCATGCTTCGTTAACCATGCTAATAAAGTGTGATTAGATGAAATATTGTTGTGTAGAAGCTGAAAGGTGATGAATTACCTCATCAACTTCGCTTCGAACGCGTTTGAGTGAATCTGCATCAGGGTTACTGGAGAAGAACTCCATCTGCTGATGCAGAACTCTTGAAAATTCATCATTCATAGCATAAGCAGGTGCATAAGGAGCCACTCTCCCGTAGTTCTTCATAAATCTCATTTGAATAACTTCCAAATATGAAAACGGGATCCTTCCTGCAGCAAAGCATCAAAATTCCAATAAATGCAACTCATTATTAGCAAGCGCATACATATCAAATTGTACAACCATAAGAAGCAGTAGAAGTAGTCGTGATGTTAGTAGTGGACTAGTTGCAGCTCAATGAAGCAAAGAAAAAAGAAAAATCCACATCTTGTGGACTGGTTTACATATACTTTCTCAAATAATTCCAATATAGAGTATTTTTAAGTAGAAATACTTCAAAATTGAGGAAGAAATAAAAACTTGCTTGATAACGAGAAGGATCTGTCTTTCTACAACAAATATAATTAAAAATCACGGTTAATGCCCAATACATATGGATATACCACTGTGTAGAGTAATGCAATATATACAAAAAAGAACATGAGGACATCGAAATAATATCTTAGTCACAAAACTTGAAGAATCCAAATGTCCACATTTGAGCAAGTTTATTACAGGAAGAACAAAATTTCACATAAAATTAGAATAAATGAGAGCTCAATAGGCCTTTTGATCAAACCGTTCGACCAGAATAGGTTACAGTACGCATTTAACTGACCCCCAATTAATCATTTTTTTACAGAAATCATTGCATGAAAATTCCTTCTTTTGAGAACAAGAACTTACTTCCAAATGTATCATTGGCCATACAGAGGAACGTGAGTCCATCAGAGCGGAGGATGTGGAAGATGTAACGATCCTGAGAGAAGCACATCCTCGAGTCCGCCGCCCCTGTTTCGCTCAACTTCTCGAGTATCCGGCGGACCACCGCACCAGTGTTTCCCGTAACGGCGCTGAACTCCGCCAGCACCGTGTTCCCACGCGCCACCACAGCATACAGAATCGACATCAGCAAATCCCGTACCACAAATTTAGGACGGCAATCAAGATTTCATTTAATTCAACCAATTAAATCCGATCCGATCTGATCCGATCCGATTCGACCCGACCCGACCCGACCCGACCCGATCCGATCCAATCCAATCCAATCCAATCCAATCCAATCCAATCTAATCTAATCTAACTAGTCCGGGGTTTAGTAGATTCATAGGTCAGAAATGGAAGTCAAAAGAGAGGCAATTTCAAGGGTGAAGGGATTTGATGACAAAGGATAATCATAATGGGTAAACTTATATTTTGGAGATGAAAATCCTCATGTTTTGATTCGGTTTTCGCCGTCGATTTTGTAGCCGGAAATTTTTAAAACCCTATGTAGGACTACTTAACCCAAAGGGATTCATAACCCTCCATTAAACGGTGATAACGTCGTTGAAACTGGACCAAAACATGTGTATTTTAATCTACAATGTATAATCTTTCCAATTGTGCGATCAATTTCGAAAATGAATGGTGCTACGAAAAGTTGAGTACGGACTGAGCACGCAAGGACTGAGCATATGAAGATTTCTGATGATAGATATATCTCTCAACAATTACAATCACAATTAAAAAAAATGAATAAATATTAATTATGGTTAAGATTGTTTATACATGTATATAATTTAATAAGTATGTCAAATTACAATCTACAAATAATGTTTTCCAAACAAAAATGATAATCATCTCACTAAACACAACCACGAGTTTTTTTGTATGCGTATTTTCCTTTATTTTTACTACAATTTTATTTTATTTTCTTTTTGTAATTTTTGTGTGAGTAGAAATAAATGATATAATTTTGAATTAGAAATTACAACATTTATAAAATTCAATCACATAGTTATATAAAATGTTGGCATCACAAAAGTTCGTAAACATTTAAAACAAAGTAGTTTCGAATGAGGAATTAAAAAATTTATAAAATTCAATCAAATAACCATATAAAATGTTGGCTGTCACAAAAGTACGCAAATTTTCAAAACGCCAAAACCGAATTTATGGTTGGTTTAGGATACTCGAATGATATCATTTAAGATCTTGTTTAAGTTTGTTGCTATTTTAAAAATAAATTATAATTCTTAATTTGTTTATTGCGTTTGATTTGTTTATTATTGTTTTTTTTCATGCAAAACATGTAAGTGGGTTTTGAAAGAACTGTTTTTTATTAAAAGCCCATAAACCATACGGTGATGACTTTGCAAGAAAATATTGGTTTTTTAAGAAAAGCACGCAATCCCGAAAAGTTATGGTCCATATAATTGGGATGTCTATCATTACTCTTTTGATAATGTGACGGGTGCGCGAGAAAGTGTTGGACGATCTATAGTCTTATTAGTGCCCAGCCCATCTAGGCACTCATTTAATCGCTCCTAACCAGTTGATTAGGCATTATTCGTGCAGGACGAAAGACAATCACTCAACGGTTAGGCAGGCTAAGCTACAGTTTTCTTGAACAGAGAATAAATCTTACTGGCAAATAATCGAGTCGAATGATAGAAACGCATATTGTTGGGCTCTACACAGTAGCCCAATAAATTAACGGAAAATGATTTTTCAAATTATTATTTTTTTTGCAAAGGAATTACCAATTTTATAAATGAAAAGCCCAAAACAAAGGATTATTTACATCCCAAACTTGGGGAAGGCCCAAATAAAATAGGCCCAACTCAAAAAACAAAACATGATCATGAATCCGCATTTACTCCACAACCACCACCGATATCATCTCCTCTGGGGTTGCAAATGGAACAGATCGGATAGGATCCGGATTATTTTTTTTCGAATTTTGAAAATTAATAGCAATATCCAATCCATTTAAAATTGGATTATTTTAATCGGATTTTGGATCGGATCGGTCTTCGGTTAAAAAAAATTTAACTATCTCCAATGATGGAAATTAAATTAAAATTTTAATTAAAAATTAATATCTGTTTAGTTAATGTCATAAAAATATTTTTTTTGAATAGTTATAGAGTTTAAGATTTAAGGTCTAGGGTTATAGATATTAATTTGAAATTTATTTTTCACATAAGCTTTAGTTAACTATTTAATATTATTTTGTTAAGTCGATATAAATTTATTTCAGTAGTCACAGATATAAAATTTAAGATTTAGGTTGATGATTTAATTTGAGAAATTTATAATGCGAAAAATACATTTAGATCCTCGATACATTAAAAAATTAATTAAGCATTAATATTTAATTACTTTTTAAGATAAACTAATTATATAAATATATCTAAAAAATGTTATAATAAAAATATTATAATACATAATTAATTGTCAGATTTCTTTTTACGATTGATAAAAGGAATATGTCAATAAATTAAATAATTTATAATTGAGTAGTTATTTTTAAACTAATTAAATTTAAAAATAATAAATATTAAAATTTGGTAGTGGGTGGAGACTTGAACCTATGACCTTTGGAAAAAGAAGGTATATTAACACAATATTTTACCACTAGATCAAACTAACATTTACATTCTTTATTTCTTTTATAATATCAGTACACTATATGTTCGGATTGGATATCCAAAATTCTGATGTAAAATTCGAATTCGATCCGAATTTGAAATATTATTTTTTCGGATAATTCAAATTCGAAATTATCTGAACCGTTCGGATCCAATCCGATCGGATTGGATTCAGATTTTTTTGCACTCCTAATCTCCTTTTCTTTTGCAGAAATCAACAAACTTCAACTCATTCCTTGCCGGAGGTGCATGTCGATGCACAGATCGGGAAATCTTTCCTAGTTATATGTATGTGTTCCTCGCATCAGACCAAAACTCAAGAAGATTTCCCAAGTTTTCTTATGGATGCGCCGCACTACATCATCCGGAGCAAATTCAACTTGCTTGAATAGGAGGTGATTTCTCGAGTTCCTTATTTGCAAGATGGTAGCTGTTCAGATTGTAGCCCAAAATAGGTATTGCACATCTTGTGCTTATAAGTAACATATGCTCTCAAAATTCTGCAAAGGATCTAAGTGATGAACTATTTTGCACCAATCCAGCCAGTGATAGATCTTGGCTCAAATCAGTGTTGTCTCCCGATATAGGAAGAACAAGCGCGGTACTCATTCATTTGACATATCATACAACATACAATCGAGATTAACAACATTAAGTCCTTTTATAAGAAGATTATTTGATATAGGAATTTGAGGTCTCTAGAAAATTCCTACCAATTTCTTTCTCCCATTGGAAGCACCTTTCTAGCTTTTTTTATAGTTAATTAGTTTCCATTCAATCAAAATAAAATATGTACAAAGCCTAAGCAGCTCTTCCCTCTAACAGCAGAGCTACACGGCCTAGAAAACTCACAACTGCACAACATAAATGAAAAATAAGTACATCAAACATTGAAAACATAGTCCGGTTTTTGCAGCCAGGCTGCAGTAGTTGTCTGTATTTGCATAAGAGGCTCTACAGTTATTCAATGCCATACAGACAGTCGTGAAATGCGAAAAACATCTTCCATCCCTTCTGTATCAAACCAGACACAATTTCTTTCTTTCCATATGAACCACGTTGTTGCACTCCATATAGCTTTCCCAATTTTTCTCCACAGTCTTCCATTTTTGCATGGTAGGAAAGCATCAAGGTGAATACTGATCGATACCACAAGCAGATGTAGTATTCTTAGCCAGTTATACATCTGCATCCATATTTCTTGAGCATGGTCACATATAAGCATCAGGTGCAATGCTGTTTCTTCCTCCTTGGCACACCAAACACACAGTCTGGCAAAGACCTCTATATTCAAGCCTCTTCTGTGAAGGTTGTCCATTGTTGCAATACGATCCTGTAATAGCCGCCATACAAAAGTTTGTACTCGCTTTGGGGTTAAACTGTTCCAAGTAATTCTCAGCATTCGTCTGTCATTGCTGTAATCTTCAATATCCTCCTGTAGAATAATTTTATAAGCAGATGCACATGAGTATTTTCTGTTAGCCTCTCGGTTCCATCGCCAGGTATCAGCATTTTCTCATTCTGGCTTCCTGCCTTCTGTGAGCAGAAGCAACTGTGAGCATAATTCTTGTTCCCATGCTCGGAGAGGTCTTCTGAAGACTGTAGTTAGATCAGTTTGCACAGTCTTATCAAACTAAGCTTTTATTGTTTCCTTCCTGTCAACAGCTAGCATGAACAAGCGATTAAATCGCGTTGCTAGTGCACCATTTTCAATCCAGTGAGATTTCCAGAATAGAGCATTCGAACCTGAGTTTATTTTGATGGTCAGATTATTGCAGAACCATCCCTTTGTGGCCGATTCTTCCCAGATGTCTGACCACACTTTTGAGCAGTGAGCAGGAATTGTCAGGAGGTGTAGTTGTGCCATATAGTCATTTTCAAGGAAGTATTTTTCTCTGATTACCTCTGCCCATAGACTTTTAGGTTCAGTGATCATGCGCCATGTCCACTGAGCTAATAATGCCTTATTCGTATGGATCAGATTTTTAACTCCGAGACCTCCCTTCTCCTTTGGTAAGCAAATATCAACCCATTTTATCCAATGTATTGGTGAGCTATTCTGTGCACTGGAGGACCATATAAATCTGGAAATCAATCGAGTAATATCCTTCAAGACTTGTTTAGGAGCCCTGAAAAGAGATAAGTGATAAAGGGCCACGCTAGAAAGAGTTGCCTTTCCCAATGTTACTCTTCCAGCCAGTGATAAAACCTTGCATTCCCAGCTTTGTAGCCTCTGTTTTATCACTTGAAGTAATCTTGTCCACATTCTTTTCCTACCCGGGCTGTCTCCAATTGGTAATCCCAGGTATTGGAAAGGCAATTTACCAGTCTTGCATCTCATTGTCTCTGCATATGTGAGTAGGATATCTTCAGAGATATTCAATCCCAGCATCTCGCTCTTTAGAAAATTAACTTGCAGATCCGATAACATTTCAAAAGCTAAT
>JAOYMZ010028770.1:0-17006 GCA_025802335.1 Pinguicula primuliflora | reverse complement strand
TGTTCTAGTGAATCTAAAATTGAAAGTAGAATCAAGATTGTGCGGAAATTCTAGTATCTACGAGCCCTCTGTAAAAATCCAACAAAAAAAATTTATTTATCAAAACTATAGTCTATGTAAAAAAGTTCTTCAGAATTTTATCGAAACTATAGTCTATTTATATATATAGCAGGAAATTTAACAACATAGCAGGAAAAGTTCTACAGAATTTTACTGTTCGTTTCAGTAATCATAGCAATAAATTTAAAAAAATAGTAAGAAACTTTAATAACAGCATAGCAGAATAATTACCCCCCCCCCCAAAAAAAAACAGAAAAATGTACCGTATTAAAAAAAAATTTTGCAGGATGAAGAATCTGAACTTTAAATAATGTAATCAGAAATTTGCTAAAAGATCAAAAGATTCGCCAATGAACGAACAAAATTTCGGACGAGAAGATGTGGCCGAGAAGGCAAGTTCACAAATAGAAACAAAATTTGACTGAAAAATGAACTTTCGGACGTTATCTTACCAAATAATAACCAAAACAGAACCAATCATGCCCAATTTAGAAGTTCAACCAGGATGTTCGATCAACAAAAAGCGAACAAAAAAGGCTTTATGCATATATCTAAGCTTACCCATTTCGTCGAACCAAGTATATCGTCAAGAAAATCCATGAATATCAACAAATCAAAGAAGAATTTTAACAATCAGCATATCTAGGGTTCGTCAGGCAATGAGAAAATTGCACAAGGGGGATTTCTGCAGGGGTCGTTAGCGTTTGAAATGTATATATGGAAAGGTGGGTTTAGTAATTACGATGAATAAGTATGGGGTATATAGTCTTTTTACATTTCAGTAAACTATTAACCACCTCAACCACACGTAAATGGGGAGATCAAAATAACTCTTCGAATTCATCCATCGACATTTCCGGGTGGATATAACGAGTTGTACCTTGATTAACGTTCCAAATCAAACTCAAAGTAAATAGATTTGCTAGTTTGATTACGGTCATTAAAAATGGCGATAATGACCGTAATCAAACTAAATCACATGCAATAAACGGGCCCTTAACAATTCAATTAACACAATTTCTCTCTCCTAATTCCATTTTGAAAAATACCATCCAAAAACAGACTAATCAAAACATTAATTCATTTATTTGGGCGGCGTACTACATACAGAGCCTGTCGAGGCACTCCCACGACAGGGAGAAGACGACCAATTGTTTTAATCAATGCCCATACTCAGCCCGATGGGATCTCCGGGCCATCACTCACGTGACTCATCCTCCTCCACGCGGTATTCGGGCTCGCTCAAACCTGGATCCCAGAAGTCAACCAATGTTGCGGCCAAAACAACCATCAAAAGCAGGGGAAGGAGTTTGACGCCATCGAAGAGGAAGAGCTCTGGATGAGGAAAGTAAGAATGAGAATCCTTCTTCGCTCTGGTCTTGTGGGGAGCAAGTAAGAATCAGAATCCTGTCCTCACCATAAGGTTAAAAAAACATCCACCCACAATTTGCCCGCGTCATTCGCAAAAGTAACATTATGATAAATTTATTTTTGAAAAGTAACCTTAAAAAAAGAATTGCAAATGTAAACTCAATCTTTAAAAATAAATCAAAACACCAATATATTTAAGTTTATCATAATAAACGCTGATACTAAATTGACAACTAACGTAATTACGCCAATCCCAATCACCGTTACGATTTTACGATCGTCAAGAAATACAAATCAATATTTTTTTTTCTATTCTCCCCCATTCTAGGCTTAATTTTTCCGAAAATACATTCAAAGAGAGCGAGATAGACGAGAGACCGAGAGCATCAACAGGCACATCATGAATGGGGCAGATCTAATCCGTGTTCTATTTTTGAAGGTACGTTTAATTCTGAATTGTAGCTGATTAATGGAAGTGATTATTTAGTTCTCGATATAGGTCATGCATTTTCGTGTGAGAATTTCAATTCCGTGATCCAAACGTTCATTCTATAGGTTAATTAAGTCGATTTATGGTCAAGAATACAAACCGCTGTCTGCGTTCGGTCATCCGACACCGTGTAGTCGTGATTATCGTGCTTGGTCGGATAACTCGACTCCTTGCTTTTATATATTTATAATATATTATATATATGCTGCTCTGTTTTCTATTATTTGCAGATGAAGCTGACTTTATTTTATAAGATCGTAAATCTTGATGAAGTAAAGGATCTTCCGGAGCTTATAAGAACAGCCATCGACTCTAGTTTGAGAGCTGTTCAAATCGAGGATAACCTATCATTCGCATCTTTATTAGATCTCATATACACCAGATATAGTCTTAATAGAGATATAATAGATATAGTTTTGCAGTATAATTCCAAAAGGAAGTTCGACCATGCAGAGTCTATCATTTCCTGCGTGATGACAGTGATGTTGTGGGATTTTTAAGCCAACTTGAGAACGAGGATTCAACAAGATACACCTTGGAAGTTGTTTTGCATCCTGAGAGAGTGGGAGAATGCATGCCTGAGACCCTGAACCAAGATGGCATGCAAGTTGGCTCCATGGTTATGCCGAGACATGAGGCCACAACATTCAATGTGGCAACGCGTGAGATCAATGCTAACGAACTGGTTGCACGTAAGCTTAACATCAACGAGACAGAAGTCGTGATGAACATTCAAGCCAAGTCACCTTCTGTAGATGTGTTTGCAGTAGCAAATGAATATGACACGAGATCACACGATCTTAACTCGCTGGCGTCAGACTACACAAGGGTGCATGGTGAGGAAGCATGTTGCAGCATACATCTCCATGTGGTTCCCATCAATGCACTTTTTCCTCCCCCAAAGTTTCATGGCAAGAAAAGAGGAAGGTCAATTTCTCTGCATTCTACATTGAAAGGCAAAGCAAGAGTGAAGCGCAAGAATCACTGTCAGAAGTGCAGTGTTCTCGGACACTATGCGAACACATGCAATAGTGGACGTGTTGATAAGGAAAGCAAAACTACAAGTGGATGGCGGGAGTGAGGGCTGCAGCCTGCAGTTCATATCGTACACTTTCCAACTTTTCATTTGCATTCTGAACATTTAATTGAGACTTGAGAATAAGGATTCAGTTGTATTCAATTCATCCATGTAGTTGTGAATTTAATTGTATTCATTGCTTAATCATAATCTATTCATTAGCATAATCATGTTATATAATATAATTCAGCACTTCTAATATGTTGGGTATAATGCGACCTACCAATAAAGCGGTAACCTATGTGGTAATTCCAGATTCTGCTTTTGGGCCGGGCTTTAGCCATTGTCCCCTTAGTGGCCCTTTAAGTTTAATAATAATTATATATTAAATTACAGTTTGACAAACACAGTAATTGTCCTGACCTCAGACAATCGCGGATATCCCGAAAGAGGCATTAGTGCTCCAACTATCCTGTAATTAGCACAACATCCACTGTTCTTTTATAAGTAAGCAGCAACATCCGTTGTTCTAATCACGTCTGATGGTAAGATCGCGACAATGTGTGGTACGCCCGGATAATTGAAGTCGATCCATTAACAGTTAAACAAACACACCTATCGATAAGACCACGACTCATCGTGGTTATCTCGGAAGCGTTATTCCAAAAATTATTCTGTAATAAGCACATAATCCATTGTTCTATTCACGTCGATAATACGTGGTAGACCCGGACATGCCATAGGGCAATAAATATTTAACAATAAATAACCCACCAGAGCTTTGTTATACCATAATTAAATATCCTGTATAGCATATTTGGATCAAACAAAAAAATCATCCTGACCTCGGACAATCATTGATATCCCGGAAGAGGCATTCATGCTCTAACTATCCTGTAATTAGCACAACATCCATTATTCTAATCACGTCTGACGGTAAGATCACGACAATGTATGGTACGCCCGAATAATTGAAGTCAGTCTATTAACTATTTAACAAACAGATCTATTGATAAGATCGCGACCCATCGTGCTTATCCCGGAAGCATTATTCAGAAAACTATCTTGTAATATGCATATAATTCATTGTTCTATTCACGTCAGCAATACGTGGTAAATCCGGACACGCCGTCGGACAATAAATATTTAACAATAAACAACCCACCAGAGCTTTGTTATACCATAATTACATATCCCGTACAGCATATTCGGATCAAACACAATAATCGTCTTGACCTCAAACAATCGCAAATATCCCGGAAGAGGCATTCGTGCTCCAATTATCCTCTAATTAGCATCGCATCCGCTGTTCTATTCACGTATGAAGGAAAGATCGCGATAATGCGTGATAAGTCCGGATAATTAAGTCGACCCATTAACTATTAAACAAATACGTCTATCGATAAGACAGCGACCCATCGTAGTTATTCCGGAAGCGTTATTCTGAAAACTATCCTGTAATAAGTAAATAATTCGTTGTTCTATTCATGTCGGTAATACATGGTAAACCCGGACACAGCGTCGGGCACTAAACATTTAATAATAAAGAACCCACCAGAGTTTTGTTATACCATAATTAAATATCTCATATAGCATATTCAGAACAAACACAGCAGTTGACTCGATGTGGTCAATCGTGATTATCCCAGATGAGATATTCGTGCTCCAACAATCCAATAGTTAGCACAACATCCGTTATTCTATTCACATCTGACGGTAAGATTGCAACTATGCGTGGTAAGCCCGGATAATTTGGTCGGTTCATTAACTATGAAACAAACAAAGCTATCGACAAGACCGAGACCCATCATGATTATCCTGGATGAGTTATTTGTGCTCCAACTATCCTGTAATAAGAAGCACAACATCCGTTGTTCTATTCACGTCGGACGGTAAGAGCGTGACTATGCATGGTAAACCCGAACGCGCCGTCGGTCACTAAACATTTAACAATAAACAACCTACCAGAGTTTTATTATTCATACTCACTTGACGTGGTATATCCGAATATTTAAATGACAAGAACGATGACAGAAATACGCGAATGGACGTGGTATACCCGTATATTTAATTCAGGCCCTAAACCCTATCCGAATTGGTCGAGTCGGGCCCTAAACCATAGAGACGTTAACTACTCGACTGGACGTGGTGTACCCGAATACGTTGAGTCGGGCCCTAAAGTTAGAGATTCTATAGATGACAAGAACTACGCGACTCGACGTGGTATACTCGAATACAATAGTTGGGCCCTAAATCCTAGAGGCTAGAACAATTTTGACAATTATGTGACTCGACGTGGTGTACCCAAATACTTTAGTCGGGCCCTAGACCCTAGAGGCTAGTACAATTTCGATAATTACGCGACTCGACGTGGTGTACCTGAATACTTTAGTTGGACCCTAAACTATAGAGCTAGAATAATTTCGACAATTACGCGACTAAACGTGATGTACTCGAATACTTTAGTCTGGCTCTAAACCCTAGAGGCTTGAACAATTTCGACAACTACACGATTAGACGTGGTGAACCTGAATTAATTGGTCGGGCCCCATACCCTAGATTCATAAACAATTAGGACCCAATAATTATTCTTAAATTCGTCTTCCTGACCTGTAACTAATCACTCTTCAGTCTTGACCCCCATTCATAATGCCACAATTCCATTCTTTACATGTAATTGCACTATGTATAATTCATTCATCTCCAAGTCTCTTTGTTCACACTAGGAATACATGTAATTACTTCTACTAAGAATACAATGAAGTCCTACTAGGACTTCATAAATGTAATTACTGCTAGGAATACAATGAAGTCCCACTAGGAATACAATGATTCATACATGTAGTTACTACTACTAGAAATGCAATGAAGCCTATTTGTTTACAACAATCCACTTGTATGAGAATATAATCTTATCTCACGTAGTGTGTCCTAAATAAGTGATATTGACACACATATCATTATGTCATCCTCCAATAAAATTTACTTTTATATTAGTCAATATATAGTAATTATTAGAATATTTTTATTTTAAAAGTTAATCTGTTAACCCGAATAGTGTTGAGGTTATTACGACAGCTATCAGGAATATCGCGACTAAACGCGGTTAACACAGTTATAATATTCGATCCCTTACCCTGCTTTCTTTATTATCGACGACCTATCTAAATTTTCTTAACTTTTGACCACTACGCATGGTGAACTCAGATACATCTGTCGGGCCCTAAACCCACCGTGATTCTTTTCGTAGACTGCACGTGCGCATGCGCGTTTAGTTTTTTCATGATCTGCGCGAAGTGAAGTCTTTTCACTAACAGAGCGCGTCTTTTCATATCCTTTCATACACCACGTCCACGATGCAGATATGATAATTCTAGTCCCTATAAGTATATGCAACAACCAACTAGAAACTTACTCCTCATTCACAACATGGTTGCCAACGTTGCTTCCTTTTCTGATTTCGTTCCCTCCAGAATAAGACTCACCATATTCTTCTGTGTCGCTGCCTTCTACCATTACTATTAGAAGTGAAATGGTACTGGTGTGTCTTCCGGAATAAAAAGAACTGTTCAGATTCTAATATTTCATGTTTTTAGTCAGTGGTACTTTTGGGAAAAAATCTCACAGAGAGCCGAGAATCTTCCTCAAAGGAGAGGGGAAGAAACTTCATAGTTGTATATAGTAAATGAAGTGTCGGTAGAGGGATTCGTTCGTTTTTCGACGGTACAGAGTAGCTTATAGTTCAGGAAAAGAAACTTTATAAAAGTATATAACAAATGAAGTGTCGACAGAGGGATTCATTCATTTCCCGACGGTACATAGTAACTTATAATTTAGTTAATTTCATTATGTATTTTGTTCGAATTTTGTTGAGTTCACAAATCTTACTAAGACATTCATTTTTAACACGACAAGTCATATCGATTTTGTGAAATTTGTTTGTACACATTAAATTGAATCAAAAGTAAAACCACATCAAACACCTTAAAGTGTACATTGTTACGATTCCAAGCATCCTTTAAAAATCGATAAAGCATACAATTCCCGATAATATAACAGTGTATCATTATTCATGTAGTCCTTGGAATTTGTGATGTCTATCATGTGTAATTCGATGTTCTTGCACATGTAGACCCCACAACCTCCGTTGTATATAAATCAATGAACAAACTGTTAACGAATTAAAATAATAATTAAATTTACCCAACATATGAGTGACTGAAATAAACTTATTACCCTATGTCCCCATTCAGGTTGAAGCTCATAAGAAAGGGATCCTAGTGGACATGAGCATTTCTATACGTCTTCTACGAGTAGCTTACCCCACATGACGCTCTCTTTGAATGGCTTCAGAATCTCCGGGAACAGTGTGCACAATGGACGCAACGACTTTTGGATCTGATCGTCTCAATAAGCCGTAGGCTGATTGTCAATAACGGTGATCCAACCTCCTTCAAAGTGCAAGACAGCCGCCACCCAATGTGACCCTCCCACAAGCCAAGGCACACACACGATCTTGAAAGTCAATCACGTCGGTCCCTTATCGGGAGTCAATTTCACGTATTTTTTGAACACCCCGTGTAAGTCATTCATTCTCTTCATGCATGCACAATCTTTCTTCTCATCCCAATATTGATTAATAAGGCTACAGAAATTAGTTGGGACAAGTGCAACATTTTGTGGGAAGATGTTCTTGTATTTTCCTTATCTCTTCCTCAAAAGATAAAAGATTTCATCAACATGCTAAGAGAAAGTGGAAAACCAACCATTAGTATGTATGGTACAACTAATGGTTATATACATGACTAGAGCAAAATCATTAAAATAAATACTTATATTATCCTCCAGCCAAGTATTTGCTTCTATAAGGTTTCTGAAGAATTTTGGATCCAGGTCCATAAAACCACCTCGAATGTCTTTCGGACAACGTGCTTCATCACTGGTATCCATCCAACGTTTTAGACATTCCAGACATTGATTGAATTCATTTCCTGCACCTGTGTGGGAATCTGGATTGTAAAGTGCCTTCGTCCTCTTAGTTTTAGGCCGTGGAAATATCAAGTGTTGGTGTTTCGATGGCCCCTGTTTCCTTTTATTACTCCAAACCGCTTCTTGTTCTTCACCAGTTTCTTCATTTACGATCGGTGCAGACGTAGACTTAACATCTCCAACGTATAAGTCTTTCGGATGTACAGGATCAGGCGGCACATCCGTGCCTTCCAACATCGTGTAAGGTTGTCGTATATGTACGTGTATGAATGATCACTTTCGCCACCATATGGTTCCATAGAGGAGGTGCCTGGTTTTGAGGCGGCGATTAGGTCCACAGAGGCGGCAATTGGCTCCACATAGGCGATTGGCTCCGCAGAGGCATCGACTGGCTCCACAGAGGCGTCAACTGGCTCCACAGAGGCGACATTCATGTTAACCAGGTCATCAACGAGCTTGGTTCCAAGACATTCCAGACTCTGAATCCTGTTCCGCAACTCTTCAATTTCCCTTTCTTTCACTACACTATCCTCATGATAAAAATTAATAGCTGCGTCGATTTGTTTTTTAAGTTTGTCCCTACACCCCATCAAAAATGTTATGACATTCCAGAGTTCATCCACTATGTTCTTATTTTCAACCGAGGAATTAGTTCTGGAACTGGGAAATGTAGTCCCGTGACTCATCGGAACAGGCCGTGGAGTTTTAGGATGAGAATCATGAGATGGTTGTGGCAAGGCATTTAGCTGTCTTTCCTCAGTTGATAGATCGTCGTCTTCTTTGTGGAAGTCGTCCGCAAACCCCCTCAGACCCAGACGTCTTGATCAATTCCACCAATTTAGTAATCCACTCATCCGTACAGTCAGGCATGTCCACAATATCCTTCATGTATGGCATCCTACTCTCTTCACTCGAAGGTTTCAGGATCGGATAAAGAACACCCTGGGAGAGAAATCGAAAAAACAACTGTTAGGTTAGGAATGTGCATCGTTCGTGCATGGCCCCATATACGCAGAGTGGGTTCATCCCGATAGGAGTGTATACGGGGCCGCACAATCATGCTTAGGATGGATGAATCACGACAGACATTATTTACCCGAAATAATGCATATGAAAATTTTGCATGGCCCCATAAATACAGGGTGGGTGAATCACGACAGGCTTGTATACAGGACTGCAAATCATGCTTAGGGTGGGTGGATCACAACAGGCGTGATTTACTTAGAATAATGCATACGGGAATTCTGCATGCCCCGTATATGCAGGGTGAGTGAATCATGATAGGCGTGATTTACCCTTATATAATGCATATGGGAATTCCGCATGGCTCCATATATGCAGGGTGGATGAATCACGACAGACGTGATTATGAGAATTATGAATGTTACTGTCTGAGTCGTATATGGAGATGCACGTAAATGTCACCCCAGATCGAGGCATGTGGTTCCTTAACATTTTATTGCGGAAAGCATCAATGATTTCTTCCTGACTGCTCATCGTCGGACAGCAACTCCAGTTCAAGCACTTGGGAAACCTCATCGTGCTTCCATCACCTATACAGTTGTCACACATTAGGGAGAGCTTGGTAATTGCCTCCAACGCCCAAATCTGTTTCAATAGAATACACATACTTCTTAGTTACATCTTCACGTTAGACTCTATATACGAAAACATCAATAAATGATAAATGACTCACATGTAGAGCAAATTGAAAACCTGTCAGCATGTAGGTCTCCTTTTGCCTTCGTTCACGGTACTTTGAGAACTTGACCCTAAGGTCTTTAAGACCAACACTATGGACAATCTCCACGTAAGCTTTATTGCCCCATGAATAGGCATTAAACGTGGAGATCATTTACCATTCTCACATCAAGTTCAACGACTTTTTTCGTTGAATCACCTGCTAAGATCACACCCTCTAGCAGGTATAACATTGATAGCTTGACCTTGTCCTCAGACAATTGTCGCTCGGCAGCCACATCAGACTTCGTCCTCTTTCTCTTCTTCGTTTGAGCCCTGTCCTCAGACAATTGCACCTCATCGTTATCCTCTTTTTTGGTCAATTCCATCCACTTCTTCTTGAGGTCTTTAAACATGAGGTGCGTGAGTTCTTTGAAGTACTCATATCTTTTTTGATTATCACGCGCAGAATTATCCAGATCTGATTTCAACCCTGTCACCATTGCAAACTCATGGATACCAAAACGGATTGATTCCCTTCTATCAAAAACCAGAGCTTCATCCGCTTTGGCGTATCGATCCGTCTTAGCATTAAGAAATGGGCAAGTTGTCCAGGGAACATAGTCTGTTGTGATATCCAAGAATCGTCCAAGTCCAGTAAATGCCCGAAATAGCTTCTTCGGATTTGGGCGAGCTCCCATTTTATCAAACTCTCCTTTATCTCCCCTATAATCCGCAGGGACTGGCGCACCATCACCTTCACTGGGAACTCCACATGCGCATTATCATAGACTTCTGATCATAGATTTGTTGGAATGCTGAATAGTTCAGGTGCATCAGAGCGTATGGGCACCTGTGTATATGTTTCACACAATCAAACAAAATCTCCAAGAGAATTTATCAAACAAAACTGCAGATTGGTAATATGGGGTCCGTTCCTAATTCGACTAATGGAGTCATGTAACCATGTCGCAATATACAAATTTCATTCAAAATGCCTACCGTAAGATTCCGAGATGGGGAATGGCTTGCAATGTGTCCACCGGAGTCATCTCCCACCATCAAACCCACATTTCTCGACATTTCCGTGTCATCCATAGCACCATTTTCCACCCGTGGCATTTTAGCAAGTTCTCTTAAAACTGTTGTTGCTCCTCCTTCTTGTGAAGAGTGGTTCGTATTTGAGGTATTCTCGCCGGATATTTGATCACCAGAAATTTGTACGCGTATGCGTGTTCGACAGTTTTATCATCATGTTGAAGGCGATTCGAGTCGAGGTTTTTGGGTTTTCTTGGCGGTGAGATAAAAAGTCTCCCGTCGATTTGACTTGATTAGAAGGTGTTAAGACGGTTTAGTATTTTATTTCTTTTCTTCCTTTTTTTAATGCCTTTCAAGTAAAAGAACAATAAAAGTAAATCAAAAATGAAATAGGAGGTTACATTTCGAAATAAGATTGTCACGGAGGTTACTTATCCAATTATTCCAAATTTGTACATAGCTATATATACAATAGGGCTCAGTAAACGACACAAGAAATGAGAAAATCCTACACAAAACGCAACCACTTTTGCTAACGTAGAAGTTTATTGCGTAAGAATCGTAGTCGTCCATTTCTTTCTTTGAATCCTGTCTGTCCTCCTCCTGTTTTTCAGTTTTCTTCTCCTCAATTCTCAAACCAGCTGATCGTCGTCTCTTATGTCATTTTCTCTCCAACCGACGCAACCCTTCTCCATTGTTCCCCTTTATATACCTTCTTCTTCACACCCGTTCCACATCGTCGAAACCCTCACACCCGTCTCGATCGTCCCTCCGTTCCCGATCGATTTACTCTATCCAGAGACTTCTTCTGGGGAGACACAACGGAACCCCAAAAAACAGTGGGGGTTTAGGGATCAAAAACCTAGAGATCTTCAACCTCTCCCTGCTAGGGAAATGGGGTGGCAGATTACTGGAACCTGAATAAGGATACTGGAAAACTATATTGCGTTCCCTCTATGGAACCAAAGGAAAATTGTCCTTTGGTTCATTAACTGACCTCTATGTTCCAAATGATGTACAGGTCCATAGAAGAAACAGGAGAAGAAGTGACAAAACAGAATCCTACTGGTGGAGAGACTTAAAGAACATAAATCTTAAATATAAATAACGTATAAAAAATAAAAAATTAACCCGTAAAAAACTAAAAATTAACTCAAAATAAGAAAATAATAAATAAATCGAAACAGTATCAGTTCACATATCAAATCAAAGCGCGCGACGCATTAATTATTATAATGAAGTTCATTTCAACGAACGATTCATGATGTATGTTCAATTATATAAAAAGTAATATAAAACAAAAATAAGAAATAAAATAATACAAAAAACCCACCTGCCATCAAACTTACCTCTCATGGAAACGTCCAAGGACCCAATAAAATGACGAGCAAAGCTCACTTTCTCTAAAAAACGGTAAGATAATAAATTTGTACATAATTATGTATAAATTATTTATGTACATGTTTCATTTTTCTTGTTCCCATTCTCTCTTTACATGCTTTTTGTTTTCGACATTGCTCACCAATTGAAGAAATAGAAATAGTTCACGTTTCTCTATATTATTCCAAGGACAGGTACATGGTTTTTTCACACCCACCAGAGGCCTACGTCAGGAAGATCCACTCTCCCCGGCTCTTTTCATCTTATCTGCTGAAGTTTTGAGCATAGCTTTGAACCTGTTAGTGGAGAATGAACCTGCGCTAGCATTCAGTGTCCCAGAGGGATGTACTTCTATTTTTCACCTCGCATATGCAGATGATCTACTATTGTTCACCAGGAATACCAAGAGAGCTATGACTCAGTTCATGGAGGTCCTAAAGAATTATGAATCCAGCTCCGGGCAATTGGTCAATCTTTAGAAATGTGAGTTTGTCACCTCTAAAAAGGCTTCAAGAGCAGCAATCAGACAGATCAAGGCGATAACTGGAATGAAACAAGGCAAGCTGCCCATGCAATATCTGGGATGTCCACTGTACTCAGGCAGGAAATCTCAATCCCTATTTAATCAGTTGATTCAGAAAGTGCAATCAAGACTTGAGGGGTGGAAATCTAGTTACCTATCAGTAGGGGGTCGGATTATTTTGATTAAACATGTCTTAAACAGCATGCCCCTCTACCTCCTGACTACACTAGCCCCTGGAGTAACTGTCATGAACAAGCTTGAAGCTCTCTTTGCCAACTTTTTGTGGGGACGAAAAGATGGTAAAAACAAGATGCACTGGAGGAACTGGAAAACAGTTTGCCTCCCTACAGATGAAGGAGGTCTAGGGATAAGAAGGATTAAAGATCAATGCTCAGCTCTCAGTGCAAAATTGGGGTGGACATTTAGAAACAGAACCTCATTATGGGCGCAGTTCATGTCTACAAAATATTGTAAGGAGATACCTGCTGCACGGGCTACAGCACAGAGCAAAGACTCACACATCTGGATACGTATGCTATCAGTACAAGGCATCATGACTCTGAATATGAGATGGCAAATTGGAGAGGGTAACATCAGTTTCTGGTGGGACAAATGGCTCTCAGGTGGTGTACTAGGATACGCAGCACCAGTCAAACATTCAAACATCCTAGTCTCTCAGCTGAAGCAAGGACAAACCTGGAGCAGAAGGGACTTAGAGGAAATACTTCCAAACTTTCACCAACTGGTTGATAAGATAATGGATTTCAAGGATTTTGCAGTGCATGATTCAGTAATCTGGGAGCTGGATCTGTATGGTGATTTCACTCTGCACTCTGCCTCGAAGCTTTTGAGACATAAAGCGAATCCATCTATCACTTACAAGCGTCTCTGGGACCCTATTCTACCACTTAAAGTAAGCTTCAATGGCTGGAAAGTAGCACAAGGGATCATTGCTGTAGACTCTGCAATCCAAAGCAAAGGCATCCATCTCCCTTCCAAATGCAGCTGCTGCTTAGAAAAGATCCAGGCTGAAACGATAGATCATTTATTCTCTACTGGCGAAACAACTCAAGCAACATGGAGTTTCTTTGTGCTTGTCTTCGGCATTCAACAGTCAACAGATTCACTCCAAAACCGATCATCACAATGGAGAGCTCTTAAAGTTGGAAAAACTATGAAAGACATTGCTAACATTTTATTTTCTAGTATCCTATGGCACCTCTAGAAATGCAGGTGCACCTCAAGAATGGAAGGAACCCCCCTTCCTCGTACCACACGATCATGGAGGTGCAGGACTTCTTACGAGTGCTTATCCAAGACTCCTCTTTGCACCAGCCAAGCTCAGAAAGCGAACAACAACGACTTCAATTGCTTTGTATTAATCTGCCCCCAAGCAATAAACCTCCGAGGACAAGGTCGAAAATCTGGGTGTCCCCTCCAACAGACCACAGGAAAATGAATGTAGCAGGTATTTTCTCAAACACTACAGGTATCTCAGGTGGTGGAATGATCATCCGTGACCCCAGGGGGAGCGTAATCATAGCAATATGCTGGAAGTCAACCAGTAATTCCCCACTAGAAGCAGAGGCCGATGCTTTGCTTAAAGCAGTTCACTCTTTCAGTTCAGCAATCAGCTCGAATACTGTCATAGAGATTGCCTCATTGGAGTTGCTCGAATCTCTAAAAGGTCCCTCGGTTAGATGGACCATTCGGAATCAGGTACATTTGATTCGAGCAGGTATTCTTTCTTGGGCTTTGCCTCTACCTTCACTGTGCATGAAAGAGGCTAATGCAGCAGCGATCGAACTGGCGAAGTGGGGCGCGGTGGAAGCAAACGGCACCTTTGATCATCATCATCTTCCAACGGCCATTGGCAGGATAGTGAGCACAGATTGCTGCAACAACATCTCAAGGGCTGGTGCAAGGTCTCAGCCCAATCCCACTCTAGCAACCACTGGAGGCTCCCAAACAATAGTATAAGGATGACACGACCACAAGAAATTCCCAACACTAGAGGCAAGAGAACAAGCTACACTCGGAGAGAAACTCTGGAAAAGTGTGAAGCACCTAGCTCACACGGACACAGTTCAGCGAAACACAATGCGCAGGTATATCTATATTACAAAATCTATTTGTCAAATCTGTCTTTGCAGGTTTACGGCATCAGAAAAACTCTAGGACAATTCAATAAGTTAATGTGCTGTGTGGCCGGAATTTTTGTAATATTCGCATACCTCAAGCGTGAGGCCTATAATTCTTGTAAGACCTTAAAATTTTTATCAACACGAAACCCTCGTAACGCCGAGGTTTAATTTAAAAAAAAGTAAAGGTAACTTAGCTGTACAATGTTACTAGAGAAGCCCGCTTGGTCAGACTGCAGAAGCCCGCTTTTGTTGAGCTTCTGAGTTATTATCCAACATATTTCCACTAGCTGCGTCCGGAGGAATCAAATTGGTTAGGTGGTGAGCCAAAAAAATAACCCGTCAAAGGATTGCCAATCTCTTTTTTGTGGACGTCAAGATTGCCACCAGAGAGGAACGCATAACGCGCTTTGATCCATTCTCTTTCTGTGGAATTTTTTCGCTATGCCACAAGAGGTTTGCTGGCAACCCTTATCACTCGGGTGATGCTTTGTGAGATACAAATTACATTTATACCACCTATTTGCTAAGTAATCCACCGGTGTGGGATGGTTGGATATTTCATGCGGTAAGTATAACACGTTAATAAATTTAAAAACAATTCTTCTTCTTGTAAACTGGGAGTAAAGAATAGGAAAACCATCCCTCCTCAGATATATATCTGTGTTTTTCTTTTTCCCCTGATTGTGGATTCCTCTCCCGTGTACTCTTACATGTTACTATGATTCCCTTTCTTGGTCCTTTCTTGATCGTCTGGTTTTGGTTGAAGCCGGTGAACTGAAAATTTTGTCCTGTTGAATCTTGCATAAATAAGTGGCATGCCGCATGATCATGAAAACATATTATCACAGGATACACAATGTTATGATATAACTACCATGGATCTCCTTTCCTTAATCGGTTACATAAAAGGATCTGTCTGGTAGGAGTGGCACAGAAATGGATGATCTTGCAGCTCCTTGCCCTATGGTGACAATGTTTCGAGTAATGGTGGCGTCACTTAGGGAGCTTTGAATAGGCTGCAACCTGGGAAACAGAGAGGAGTAACTGTAAAAAAAAAAAAAAGGAGTAACAGTGCATATTTAGCACTGGAGTGGTGCAAACAGTTACAACCAGAGTTGTTTGACATTGCAATATTTTTGTTTCACCCCTGGAGCCATCCGATAAATAGATTTCCTGATTGCCCTGTCAGCTTCAAATGAAAATCAACAATAGTATGAATTTCGGTAATTAGGCTTTTCGGTTACTTCGAAAACTGCAGAAAGGTTCTGATCCTCTGGCTCAGAATGATGAGGATTTGTTGTTTTGACATATTGTTCCTAAAAAATTGCAAACTGTTTTACCAAGATGCTGTTAGGGTCGGTTAGCGTGGAGACTTTGTCTCCCATAGTGCCCCATATCACCGAATTCAGACGGTAGATGACGAAAATGCTGATACCATAATAAACGGAAAACTAGAAAAAGTGTAGAAAATATTTTCTCTTGTATGTCTTTCTTGGTTGTGTAGTACACGTATATATAAGACAACTATCCAACTCACAACAAGGTAAATCCCTATTATTGACGGATAATCCTTAAAATAGAGGGATAACGAAATAAGGAAAGTATTATTCAAATCATTTTCTTAACAAAAACGGTTTTAATAGATAATGCAAGAGCCCTTCCTCAGGATTCCATCCCCTGAAAAATACTTTTGTTACCTAATTAGATTTTGTCTTTGAATTTTTTTTGGTAAGTACCACTTTATTGATTATATGCACAGTATACAGTCTGTTTGGCTTTTTAGTAATAAACCCGGAGTTATTTTTCGATTCATGATCCAACAACCAGAACGGTCCAGTATGTTGGATCCCAACTGTTGGATTTTTTCCAACGGCCAGGATCTAATTCACATGGAGAAATCCCGATCGTTGGAAAAAATCCAACGGCCAGGATTTTCCATCCTGGTTGTTCTGGTTGTAACAACCTGCATGGGAAAAATTCACATATACCCGTTATACAGTTATAATGTACACACTGAAACATCGCATCTCATCCTGCGTTTACCATGCCCTTCAACTCCAAACTTTTCATCCCAAATTAAAACCTAGGGTTCGACAGGACCCTGCAGTTCAAATTTTCACCGGCGCAGGAGAATTTCGCACACAATACTCCGGCGCTTGGCACCAACCGCTATAAGTGGAAATTGGATGTATGCATTTTCGAGCTTTGAAGATGAGCCAAAGTGGAATCCATAAGATTTCAAGGTACTTTGGTCCCATATTGTCGTACACAATACCATCTGCGTGAATGGGCCACTAGTAATCGAGCTCTACA
>JAOYMZ010028740.1:0-17007 GCA_025802335.1 Pinguicula primuliflora | reverse complement strand
AACATGTACCTTACTCTAATGTTTTAGGATCTCTTATGTATGCTATGGTAAGTACTAGACCTGATTTATCATATGCAGTTTCATTTCTTAGCCGCTTTATGTCTAATCTTGGTCCTGAACATTGGTCTGCTTTAAAATGGGTTCTTAGATATCTTCGGGGTACTTCTGATTTGGGTTTAATCTTTAAGAAACATCCTGATCAAACTGGTTTGTGTGGTTTTGTAGACTCTGATTATGCAGGTGATTTAGATTCTAGAAAGTCTACTACCTGTTATCAATTCCTCTTATCTGGTAACTGTGTTAGCTGGAAGTCACAATTACAACATGTAGTTGCCCTAAGCACTACAGAATCTGAATATATTGCTCTTGCTGATTCTTTTAGGGAATGCATGTGGCTGAGTGGTTTACTTTCAGAGTGTAAAATCTGGTCTGCTGTTGGTATTATGTTCTGTGATTCTCAGTCTGCTATTCATTTGGCCAAAAATCCTATTTTTCATGAAAGAACTAAGCATATTGATGTTAAACTGCATTTTATTAGAGAAGTTGTAGCTAATGGTCATGTCTTACTTGAAAAGATTTATACACATCTAAACCCTGCTGATATGGGGACCAAGATTGTTACTCACCTTAAGTTTCAATTTTGTAGAGATAGGCTTGGCATGTGTTAATTTGTTCTTGAGCTGCTATATTTGTTATTTTTCAGTCATCTTGAATTCTGCAGACATGTGAACTTAGGGAGCTTCTTTCTGTTTTTGTTTCATCTGCATTGTCAAGTGCATGCTGTTTTGGTACAAAAGTTATATCTCTGCATCACAGTTCTTGTGTCATCTATGCTTATGCATGTTGCATTTAGGCCCATACTCGTTTTTGGTGTTTAGGTTTTGGTAGTCTGCACTTTTGTTTCTTGTAGGTACTTATATACTGGTCTGATCATCTGTTTGAGGTGGAGTCAGGATTAGGTTTTTGAGTGTCTTAATTCCTTATGTTTAATTACTGTTATGGTGTTGTACTTATGGCATGTATAAAATAGTATTAGTACGGTATAATCCTGTAATAGTTTAGAAGACCGAAGATTGCTGGATTACTTGCCCAAGGTGGAGATTATTGGACGTGGGCCCTAAATCTAGCCCATAGATGAAGCCTATTACAAAGCCCGACACATGGTCCGAGAGGGAGTATTTCTTTCCCCATTCTATTTTCTTTTATATTGCATTTTTGGACCCACAATGCACGTTTTATGTTTTGTGCACTTCACTCACAATCACGTTCCGAAGATTGCCGGATGATGTAATAATAATATATGGGTCTAAACCTTCGGGTTCATGATGACCTTAATTGAATTGTCAACCTGGTAACGCTCAGCGTAACTTGGAGGTTGAAATTCATAAACCTCGGAATATACCTCAGTTGACCTCGGAAGCCTCGGATACCGGTTCATTGTTCAGGTTACTCAGTTCTGGGCCTCGGGCCCCATTCTTTGTTTCGGCCCATTAGTCATTTATCCATTTATCCTATTTTTATCCATTACTACACTTACATTTTACTTATTTGGGTCACTACCATTATTTTCTTCACCTGTTCTGGCCCAGTTGCTTGCGGCCCATCTTACCTTACCTACTACTTGTGTCGATACAGTCCAATTCCTTCGGCCCGTTTCTTCAGCCCGTTTCCCTCATTGTATATCGAAGCTTCTGGATGTGCATATATAAGCCATACTTTAACATTTTTTACACACTTCTCTCGTGTCTCTCTCTCTCTCTCTCTTTCGTGTGCCGCTCCTGTTTCACTGTGGAAACCCTACTTTTGATCTTTCCGATCGACTTCCGGCCACTCTATACGGATCTTTATCCGGCTTTCTCTACAGATCCTTGCTCCTTGCACCATTTTCCGTCGATTGAATCGTTCAGTTTCCGGTTTTCGATGAGTCAACGGCGTATATTCCGAGGTTTATGAATTTCAACCTCCAAGTTACGCTGAGCGTTACCCGGTTGACAATTCAATTAGGGTCATCATGAACCCGAAGGTTTAGACCCATATATTATTATTACATCATCCGGCAATCTTCGGGACGTGAATGTGAGTGAAGTGCACAAAACATAAAACGTGCATTGTGGGTGCAAAAATGCAATATAAAAGAAAATAGAATGGGGAAAGAAATACTCCCTCTCGGGCCATGTGCCGGGCTTTGTAATAGGCTTCATCTATGGGCTGGATTTATGGCCCACGTCCAACAATTATACGCCCACATCTTCAAATCAAGTGTCCCTAAGTAAAAATGAATATGACTAAGAAGACCAATTATTCAGAATATGTGATTTCACAATGCAGGTGTGGAAATTGATATGGAATTGGCTACAAATTACTTCATTATCCACGGTGCAGACGCTGGAAGAACTCTTAGCAGCAAACACAATGTAGTTTAAGTCGATTTGTGGGAATCCTTCAAGATCGCAACTGCATGGGAGATCTGGAGAACGAGGAACACGAAACACTTTCTGAATCAAAACCTAAAACCGGAGCAAACGGCAAACAGGGTGAAGGAGATTACTTGGTTTTTGTGGAAGACTTGATGGAAACGAGGACAGTCATCCAACTGGAGATGAAGAAGGGATCGACTCCTGGTTTTTGGAGGAATGGATTCACGGCCCAGTCCCAAATAGAAATCTGTTGGTATAATTTTTGGCAGGCTTCTAGTGGTGGGTTGGGCAACAAGCCCAAACTGAAATCCATACAAATGAAAATATGTACAACCCATTTTCTTTTTTATACAATTTATTGCATATAAAAAAAGTAGTCTTTAATTTGGTTTTAGAAATTTTCGGCGATAAAATCGCCGCGACTGTGTCAAAATATGAGTCTTTTGATCTCCTATGTATAAGCATTTTCAACGCTATGACAAATTTCGATTTTCGTTGTCGGAATTGTAATATTATACACCGTAGTGCAAAATTATACACCGAGAGACTGACCACAATATCGGGACTCTATGGCTACAACTCGTATTTATTCTTATTTATATAATTTAAGGCTACGACTCATAATTTCAAACCATCATCCTTAGTTAACAAGATATGATATTAGAGATGCAAAAGTTAGACTCAACTTAAAGATCACATAACCTCTATTTTCAATGTCAAAGCCATGCAGAAAGGTGAGAGACAATTCCCATACTTTATGTATATAAGTACCCATTTTCTAGTTACTCCAAAAGACGAAGCTAATCTACTAATGTGAGAATGGTGAGACTCTTTCTTTCTTTGAAACACATCAATATGCATTAGAATGCCATAAACCAATGCATATGTATATGTAGGATCATATCATTCTCATCATCTTGGCACTCGGCATGGCTTCTTCACCACTTGGAGCCATGACTATTTTCAACGTTATGAGCTACGGAGCAATTGGAGATGGAAGAACAGATGATTCGCAAGTAATCTAGTCTCCTCATTTTGGTTTTAGAACATTGATAGATTTTGAAAATATTTACGAATCATAGATACATCGTAAACACGAAACTATAAGAGCATTGCATACTTTGTGTTGTGTGTGATAAGATTGATATAAATCGAATTCCAGGCATTTCTGAAGGCTTGGGGAGCTGCTTGCCAGGGTGTGCATGCTAAGTCTACAGTCCCTGTTGTTTATGTACCCAAGAACAATGTGTTCTTAATGTATCCTTCCGCCTTTAATGGCCCGTGCACCTCATCCCGAATTTATATGCTGGTATTGTTCGAAAAAAACCTTGATGTTCATCTACAAATAAAAGGAATACCTTCATGTTATAATGTTAATTTTTTTTTTAATTACATGATCTTTGTAGGTCTCGGGTAATATCGTCGCGCCGATAAAATCCGCCTGGAGAGGCAACCAGATGAATGCATGGATCATCTTCTCTAATGTCAAGGGACTTGTTTTGAATGGTAAAGGAGTCATTGATGGCACTGGATCATCCTGGTGGCCTGCCAATCCATGCTTCAATGACCCTGATAATGTAAATTTATTCAAATATAATCTTTTTTTTTCATAGGTTATTCAAATATAATCTACATTGCCAATATTTTTCTCTTAATTTCTAAATCATTTTCCCTATTTTTTCCATTTAAATGATTGAAATGTATATCTATTTTGTTTTAATCCACAGGGTCAATTTTGCAAGGGACCAACGGTAGGTCAATTGGAGACCGATTGTTTAATTTTTTTTAGAAATGCAATTTTCGTTAATTATGAAAGAAATTGGGCCCAATAGCCCAATATTAGCCATGGAAAATTAAATTCTCTTTTTTTTTTGGATAACCATGATATCCGGAGTCATTTTTGGCCCGACTAATTCATGGGATCCATGCAAAGCAACCTCTCTACATGGATCGAGTAAGACTCGGGCTTTGGGCCCGCGGTCGTGGCCCCAAAGAATTGTTTGCCCCTAGTGGGGATCGAACCTGAGATCTAATCCCACTTTGGAGACTTAAGTTCCAGACTTCCATCACTAGGCCAACCCCTTGGGTTATTAAATTAAATTAAATTCTCTCTCTAATGTTTGTTTTGGGGGTGTTTGAAAAGTAGGGTATGATATTCCGAAGATGCAACGGTCTAAGATTGTCCGGATTTTCAAAAATCAACGGCCCCGGAAGCCACCTCTTAATTATGGCAACTAATGATGTTGCAATCTCTAATCTCCGTATAACCGCCCCTGGAGATAGCCCCAATACGGATGCCATTGACATTTCGAGTTCTACTAATGTACGAATCCAGAATTGTTTCATTGGTACAGGTATACTTTTAATGATCCGTACATAAATTCGAAAATCAGTATCAAGAATATTTTCATTTCGAGTTCATAACGGGGCTTCACTTTGATCCTCTGTGATGCCTTTGCATTGGCTTTGTTTTGTTGTTTTTTAATTTTGTTCAACTTTAGATCCAGTTATTTTGCAGAGCTTAAACTTAGCGGCTATGCCGCCTCCCTAATATTCAAAAAAATATATAATATTTTCATTCTAAATTTTAATGCAAGTTAATTTATGAAACCAATATCACAAATGCCACGCCAGCTCAGCTGTGATATTTTATTATTTTTAAGCCAAATGTTATGTTATTTTTTGTGATTAACATTTTTTAATTTATTAATTACAGGTGACGATTGTATTGCTGTCGGTGCAGGGTCGTCTAACATCACTGTTAGCGGCATAATCTGCGGGCCGGGCCATGGAATCAGGTTGGACTAAATGGATTAATGTTATTTTTTAAGGATATCAATAAGCATTATTGAGTTTGTTAACAAAATTGAGAGGTCATAATCGCAATTAGGGGCGGAGTAAGTACTTCGGTCGAGTTTTACATAGTTTTTTTTATAGGAAAAAGGTAGTGATCTATATACCTCCAAATTGAGAGGTGGCTTATTCACCACTTGAGTTACTTGTGATCAATAGTTTTACATAGTTAAAGATTTGGGAAATGCATTGTTAGATTTGGTCTGATTATAAATCACATCAATTAGAATATTGCATAATAAATTGTGTGTGCGCTATTGAGCATGAATTATTCCTGAATCGCGAATTGATTATGAAATAATTCACAATTGAGAGAAATTTTCAGCTCTAAACTCATACAACTCAGAATAAATGAAATAGGTCCAGACTACTGATCTGATGATTAATATCATTTCAAACTTTTACGACTATCTTACCCCTCCTCCCTAGATCGGGCCACATTCCTCTTCTCCAGCCTATGGAGGTCGCCCCATAATAACCTCACATATTTGGATCAGCAATTAGATAAGCTGAATTTTTTTCTCCTCCCGAATAGTATAGTGCCGAATGATGCCGAATTCTAATCTGGACCGTTGGATCAAAATTCAATGGTTCAGATCAAAAGTATTTTTAAGTAGATGCTAAATGAGTCATTTGATCTGAACCGTTGAATTTTAATCCAAGAATCCAGATTAGAATTCGGCACAATAACATTAGGGAAGTAAAGAAAACTCTGTATAAGCTAATGCTCTAGCATATTCAAATTGGATTCCATTTCTATCCTTGGACACAACGATGGTTTCCAACAACCAATCAACGATCGCCCCATCTTCGGCATAAATAATAGCTGCCCTTCGATTATCACTGACCGACACAAGGTCAACAATGCATTCACTCGTAGTTCAAACCCAACGCTTACCTCGTGATTCATCGATGACATCACGAAAATTAATGGCTACCACAAAACGGATGCCCCCACACCGGTCTTCTTCGTCCTCATTTTCTCCAGTGCTCCGATTGGTTTCCATTTCCATAAAGGTGAACTTGAAGGGCGTGAGGGATCGGAATAGAAAGGGAGAGGGAGACGGATCGGGGGAGGACGGTAATCACCAGCTCTGATGGGTGGAGATGAGGAACATTAGTGAGGGTTTCTGATTTCACGCCCCATAACACCTTTGGTGAGAATATTAGCCAGTTGGTCTTCAGATTTCACAAATGGAAGAGAGATAACATTGGCTTCCAACTTCTCCTTTATGAAATGTTGATTCACTTCTACGTGTTTCGTTCTGTCGTGTTGCACCTGGTTTTCTGAAATATGCACTGCTGCTTTATTATCACACCTCAAGGGACACGACTGGTTTGGTGGGAACCCAAGCTCACTCATCACTTTCTGCAGCCAAAGAATCTCAGTCACGCCTCTAGCAATTTTCCTGAACTCTGCCTCTGCGTTAGATAAGACTACTACCTTCTACTTCTTGCTCCTCCATGTCACCAAATTGCCTCCTACAAACATAAAGTACCCTGCTGTGGATTTGCGATCCACCAAATTTCCTGCCTATTCTACATCAGTATAGGCTTCCCTTAGATGTCCATTGTTGCGAAGATGACTCAATATCAGGGATACCCTTCAGATACCTTACAATTCTCAAAGCAGCATCCAAGTGATCCTTTTGACACAGATGCATGAACTGACTCACCACACTCACACCATAGGCAATATCTGGTCGAGTATGAGTCAAATAGATCAACTTCCCCACAAGGTGTTGGTATCTCTCTTTATTTGTGCTCTCTCCACCTTCCACAATTCAAAGACCATGGTTAGAAGCCATCAGGGTATCAGCCAGCTTGCAATCCAGTAGCACAGTTTCAGCTAATAAGTCCATAATGGACTTCCTTTGGGAGATGTGTATTCCCACCTTTGATCTCATCACCTCTATGCCAAGAAAATACTTCAAATTCCCCAAATCCTTCATCTCGAATTCCCTGCATAATTTTTTCCTCCGTTCCTCCATTTCAACTCCATCGTCGCCGGTGATCACCATATCATTAACATAAATGACCAAGCAAGTAATCTTCCCACTCTTCTTCTTCATGAACAGGATATGATCTCCATTGCTCTACACATAACCATATTTTCTCATAGCGAGAGTGAATCTCCCAAACCATGCTCTATGGAACTGCTTTAATCCATATAATGTTTTCTTAAATTTGCATACTTCCTTTGGACGGAGAGTGTGGGAGAAACCTGGTGGACCCTCCATATATACCTCTTCCACCAGATCCCCATGTAGGAAGGCATTCTTCACATCAAACTGGAATAAGGGCCAATCTCTATTTGCTACAATGGAAAATAATACACGTATGGTGTCAATCTTGGCAACAGGGAAGAAAGTCTCAGAGTTATCCACTCCATAAGTCCGTGTGTATCCCTTGTCCACTAGCCTTTCCTTGTACCGCTCTATAGAGCCACCAGCTCTTCTCTTGAATGTGTAGACCCATTTGCATCCAACAGGTCGTTTTCCTTCATGGAGCTGACATGTCTCCCATGTATGGTTTTGTACCAGAGCACTTATCTCATCCTCCATTGCTCATCTCCACTCAGGAATCAAACATGCCTCTTTCACATTTCTCGGAACCTCCTCCTGATATAATACTAGTGTAAACACTTTCGCCCCCTCTGACTCTCTTCCCCTGAACAAGTTTGCCATAGGATACCTTTTCTCTCCTGGGATATGATCAGTCAAATAACGACGAGCTATCCCTCGAGTACTCCGAGCCGGTAATATATGAGTAGGAATAGTAGAAGAGATCTCTCGAGGGGGAGTAATCTGCACATCAACATCAGAAGAGACAGGTGTAATAGGCACGTCAGTATGCTTTGTAAGACAAGGACTTGCCTCGATACCTGGCAAAGGAGGATCATCTGGGGAGGGCGTGGGTTGTACGGGTAAAGAAGGAGAAGACCTGACCACAGGTTTAGTAGCCGTCCACTCTAGTATGTCACTGTCGCTCCCCTAGACTACTAGAGGGGATAGTCTGATAATAAAACTCGGACTCCACAAAATTACAATGTAAAGTAGTAAACACCCGCCTCAAAACTGGATCAAACTATCAATACTCTTTCTGATTAACTCCATACCCTACAAACACGCATTTCAAAGCACAAGCATCCAATTTACTCCTATGGATTTTTGAAATATGCACAAAACCCGAGCATCCAAAAACATGAGGAAACAAAGTAAGATATGAAGGCACAACATAATACGCAGATAAAGCTTAAATAGGTGTTCTACAATCAAGGATTTTTTTGTGTAACCGATCGACCAAATACACAGTAGTGGCTACAGCCTCATGCCAGAAAAAATGGAGAACCCCTAAATCCAACATAATAGATCTAGTTATCTCCAGCAAAATCCTATTCTTACGTTCTGCCGCGCCTTTTTGTTTTGGAGCATAGGGGCACGTAGTTTGATGAACTATGCCCTTTTCAGAAAAGAATTGGATCATAGACTGATTGACAAATTCCTTGCCGTTATCAGTCCTAAAAATCTTCACATGTGCATCAAATTGGGTCACAAGCATACGATGAAATTGAAGAGATTTTCCAAAAATATCAGACTTCTGTTTAAGAAAATACACCCAACACATACGAGTGCAGTCATCCACAAATAATAAAAAATACCGGAACCGTCCCCCTCCAACAACCGGAGTAGAGCCCCACACATCATAATGAATAAGTTCAAAAGTTCTATCAGAGCGAGACACACTAGGAGAAAACGATGTCCTATGTGTCTTAGCCCGAGCACACGAATCACAATAAATAGGAAAATAAGATAATCTAGGAAATAACTTCTGCAGGTACCCATCAGATGGATGACCTAACCGACGATGCCACAACCACCTCTTATTGTCTCGAACAACAAGAGTATGCCCCAGTGAAGTAACCTCATCCGCATAGTACAACCCATACCTCTTAGTGTCACGCCTAATGATCTGCTTCGTCCGAATATCCTGCAGGATACAAAAACTTGGATACATCAACATTTTGCAGTTTAATTCTCGTGTGACATGTGATATAGATAATAATTTATGTGAGAGAGAAGGCACAAGAAAACAATTGGATAATTTCATAGACGGGATAATCTCAATCTTTCCAGCTCCTGTAATTGGTAACATTTTCCTATTTGCCGTCTGAATAATTTTCCTCCGAGGAACCTGATCACTAATATTATCCGAGGAATCATAAGTCGCAGTGTCAATAAGCACCACAATCAAAAATCAACTTACTGTCCCGGGATGAGTGAGAATTAATCAAGGCATATGAAATATCTTCATCAAAATCACTGAAGCACCCTTTCCCAAAATATTTAGGGCTAGAAAAATATTCCACTTATGTTTCCTTGTAAGCCCAATTTTACTACCTTTGAATCCCAGCCCACCAGATTTATTAATTTTAATGGGGGTCAAAAGAGGAGGGGTGTGGAGGTAATTTCCACCCCCCATATTTCATACCTGAGACAGATGTTGCTCCCCCTTGACTGCTCTGTTTGTCTCCTTCATGATCTCCGTCGGTGAGAATGCGGTCGGCGGCATTTAACCGCATTCTGGCATCGACCGCAGCGAAATTGCCTTTTCCAATCTCCTATTCTTCGTCCAGAACCTCCCCCAAACCCATGGTCCCCTGTGTTGCCCAGTTTTTGGGGTCGCACTGCCTTGTCGCTGTCGGTGGAAGGCTGCCGTGGTAGCGACGACAATCTCGTTGTATATGGACCTGAATGCCTCAATGGTGATAGAACTGTGTATCTCTCACCGGCGATGATGAGTTTTGGCCACCTCGGGCCATTTCTGAGTGGGAACCATCGTTCCCTTAGTTTCGGACAAGCAGATCCGACCCTATGGGTGAACTGGCTGGCGCCTCCTTCGCGACCCAGTCCAGTGTGTTGACTAGGGTCCAAACTCCGACCCGGCCCGACTCTAGAGGACACGGATCTAGTTTTCTGGTGACCCGGTCCAACCCTCAGCCCAGATCTGACTCCTCCACCCTCTTCACCCGTCAATCCTAGTCCAAGAATGTTCGAACGAGCCGCTTCTCTTCTCACCGTATCATAATCCTCATCAACATCAGGTAAAAGTTTCTCCATCAGAATATCTCTTACGATTGGATGGAACACATTATCTAGTCCGGCCAAAAATTTGAACAATCAATGTTCATTCTGCAATTCATTGAATTTTAGAATGTAGCCTACTTCGGTCATGGGGATTTGGCCTGTGTCAGTCTATTTCCATTCATAAATCTTTGATAGACCGTAATAATCTTCAATCGTATTCTCACCCTGTTTCAATTGATCAGCCTTTGTGGTGAGATCGAAAACTTGTAGGTTATCCTTCGCTGCTAGAAAGGTTTTAGCAAGCCCTTTCCAAAGTTTGTGAGCATTCGGAAAATTCAGATATTGCCCCGAAAGATTCCAATCAATATTCTTTGAGATCCACCCATAGACTTGAAGATCATTTTCCCACCAAAATTGGAACTCTGGATCCTCGGGCGCCGGCGGTGCGGGATTTCCCGTGAGGTGATGGATCCGGCCACAGCCTCTGACTGCGATCTCAATGCGTCGTCTCCACACAGGATAGTTATGGTTGTTCAGCGGTTCATCCAAAACCACATTCAACGAATTTCCTCCACCTGAAGACTTCTCCTTCGGTAAAATCTGTGCCTGAGCAGCACCTCCTTGCATAAATTTTTTGAGCGTCTGCCCTAGAACCTTGGCCGCTTCTACAACCGCCATCGTCGGTTCCCCCATGGCAACCTCTCACTCTGGATTAGGTAGATGAACGTCCCAGGTTCGAAACCTGTTCCGATACCATGAAGAAATGAAAAGAATACAAATTTACGTGATACAGAGAAAGCCTACATCCACGGGAGGAGCTTTTCCTTGTTTTTTTTCACACTTTACAATGTACAAGAATTCTCTTTATATAGAGTTTACAACAATCATCTCATCATAGTAAATTCCGAGATTATGGAGAATATAATCTCGGGAGATAATGGGGGGAGATTAGGTCAATCTTCTCCTAATAACTTACTAACTAACAGTTCCTTCTTTCTTTCTCGGGCCAAGATGTGGCCCGAGAAATATTACACTATTTTCTGAGTAAAATAGTTGCAAATGTTTGAAATGATCTTAACCATCGGATTAGTAGTCTTGATCTATTTCATTTATATTATACTGTATGAGTCTGAAACAGAAAATTTATCTCTGAATAGAAGATCTTACCAATAATACTTCAAAAAAAAATTACGAAGTTTTTCTGAATCGGTCATATTTTTGGAGTTTCTCCTAACTTAAGGATTCTCAGTGACTCATGAATATGCCATTTTTAATCATTTATGGTTTATTTTGACAACCTTCGTAAAATTCTAATTGTGATCATAAATATCTTTTTGTCAAAAAATGAGTATTTTGTGCAATTCACTTACTACTAATTGTTCTTATTTTTAGAATCTAAACATTCTAAAAAACAACTATCTCTTGATATATTTTTTGTTCACTTCTAAAAATTAAAATGATATTTTTTAAATTATATCAAACTCATAGGCAATATAAAAAGATAGAATTACTCTTATTTTAATTCTTGATTAATGAAATAAAGGCTTTTTTGTAATATATTATTAATTTTAATATATAATTTAAATTAAATTTTAAATAATTATCTTTTAAAAATTTACACAAAACACTAATCATTCTAAAAATAAGAACAAGTAGAAAAAGTAGTACAAGAAGAAGCAGGTCTGAGCAAAATAAACCGAGTAGACGAATTAGTACAATTTTGAAGCATGATAAATTTAGGTATATTTTGAGTTCGACTTTGTTGAACTAGAATTTTAATTAGTATTTTTAGTTGGGATAAAGGCAAACAAAAACTAACATTTCTATTGTAAAGTAGCATTTTTAAAATTATGGTTAAAATTTTATGATTGACACAATACATCTCGATTCACAGTTCGTAAGTGATTATTTTGATTCATGATTCAATTCATAATTGACATATGGTTCCACTTCTATAAGGATCTATAAATATTGAGAGTGTGATCTATGTAACTTTTGTTATGATATTGAATGAATGAATTTATTTAATTGATTTGAAGCATTGGATCACTCGGCGATGGAGGGTTTGATGTTGTGGAGAATGTACGCGTCTCGAATTGCACGTTGAATGGGACCTTGACAGGAGTAAGGATCAAGACAATACAGGTAAGACATACAAACTAACTTATAAGGGAATGTAGTGCAACAATTACTCACATTGGCAAGTTTTTAATGAGATTAACTCACATCGTTCTTATAAGTTAGCTGGTACGCGCAACTACATATACTTGATTTGAAGCCGGAAAGTTGTGTCTATTTTTCAACAGCGTGCACACAGTCACCTTTTCATATCATTGTAATTAAATAATATAATTTGATAAAGAATAAAGCTGTGTGTACCGGGGCTGGTTTGTACTGGCCCCGGTACACAATTTAATTAATTAGTTTATTAGTTAAATTATTAATAATAGATATAAAATAATTAGTAATAAATATAAAATAATTATTATTAAATATATAATAAATTTATCATAATTTTGTATCATTTATAAATTTGAAATATAAGATTTAGGGTTTATAAATTTAAGTTGTTAGGGTTTATAAAATAGGATTTTAGATTTTTTTTGGCGACGAAGCCGTCGTAATACTAATTTTGGAAAATAGCATTTAGCCCTTGGGTTTATAACATTTAACTCTTGGGTTTATACCATTTAGCTCTTGGGTTTATAGGGTTTAGCCCCAATTTTATACAATTTTATTTTTTTATGTTTAGGATTTATTAGGGGTTATATATTAAATTTGTCCATATATAATTGAACAACTTTGTAGCTGAGATGGGAGAGGACCTTCGCGAGGCAGGAAGTGAGGCGGGTTCGAAACCCACTGGCCACCATTTTCCAAAATTGGGAAGCGCCACGTACCGGGCCCGTGCCCAGTACGCATAGCACTACTGAGTGCTAAAATCCCCGAAATCTAAACCGAAATAAAAGGTCAGACCGCTTTCGATTAAAAAAAAGATAATGCACCAACTACAAAGCAAACCACAAATTCCGGCAACCTTCCCACATTCTAAATTTTAGAAGAGGAAACGTTTCAGATGAGAAGAGAGATTCTATTTATAAATGGAAAATGGTGGGCACCATAAACCGAATTTTTAAATTGAATGTATGCAAAATGACGAAATTAATCCTGGGCCCGACAGTCTCTCTATGCTAAGTGAGGAGGATATTTTCGTCATTTCGTACTGTTTCGGTTTAAAATTTCGCTTTGCATGTTGTACGCGTAATTAATATTTATCTGTTTTCACACTTTCAAACATACTATGGTGTTTCTCTATTTTGCGTTTTGTATTGAATGAAAACGGCAAGAATAATGCTACTTGTATCCTTAACTTTGACACACTTTCATAGACTTCGTTATGTGGCAACCATCACAACCACACATTAAAAAATGAGTATGTTTGTGTATGTGGTTGTGATGGGTGCCACATAAGGAAGTTTATGAAGTGTGTCAAAGTTGATAGTACATGTAGCATTGCTCAAACGACAATGCATTTATCCTTCACTTGCCAACATGCACCGGTTACATTACATGGAGGTAGAAGTTATTCTAAGGGCGGCTCAGGCTAACCCGGCCTATAGTCAACCCCAACACAAAAAACATAGGCTCGTTCCAAACTAATTAGGATCAAACCGATAAATCCAAATTGATCTATTTTATTATTATAATATATATTTCTAAATGTGTTATATTTATAAACAAAATAATATTTTATAATTATAATTATTTTCTTTTCTTTTCATGAATTTCACAAACTAATAAGACGTAAGACCACTTTTATATATATCTTTTAAATATCGAGTGTCATCAAGAGCCCCATTTTTCAGTTTTAAAATTGAATAATTCTGCCCACAAATGCTATACTTTATGTTCATTTTTTCAGTTTGTTTGGAATATTTATCCAGATAATAATAAAAATTAAAATACAGAAAAATATGTCAATAATTTTCAATTTTATTATTATAATATATACTTCTAAATGTGTTATATTTATAAACAAAATAATATTTTATAATTATAATTATAATTATTTTATTTTATTTTTATGACTTTCACAAACTAATAACTGTAAGACCATTTTTATATATATCTTTTAAATATCGAGTGTCATCAAGAGCCCCATCAAATGTTGGATCAATTGTCAGTAAACCTACACTTTTAAAATTGAATAATTCTGTCCACAAATGCTATACTTTATGTTCATTTTTTCAGTTTGTTTGGAATATACATCCAGATAATAATAAAAATTAAAATACAGAAAAATATGTCAATAATTTTCAATTTATAAGACTTAATAAGTATATCAAAAAATATCTTTCATAATATCTATTGACAAACAAAAAATAATCTAATCAAATTTATCTAGCTTATCTTTTTTGAATAAAATCTGAAAATAATTATTAAATTTAATTAATTAATTAAAAGAATGACGTACCAGACCGGATTAACATGTCGGACTAACTTGATCCATATTTTTTACAGGCAAAATTTGTCGGATTATCAAATTTTGTCGGACCAAAATTTGTCATTTTGATGGGTGGGCTGGGTTGTACCCATTTAGTCCAACTCAAATGGTGACCTCTATTAAGAGGCACGAAACGGAAGCTAGAGGAAGGGACGGTAGCCTGTTAATATTGACTGGTAGAATCACGCTAGTGAAAGTAGTCCTATCTAACCTGGCGATTTATTATCCATCTTTAAGGCCCCTAAACAATTATTAAAGAGTATGATCGAGACGATGAGCAAGTTCCTGCACACAAAACTGCCCAATACATTGAATAAGCTAGGGACATATAACTGGAAGTCAAAGGTGGAGGTTTGAGGGTCAAAGATAAGTTGATATAAGGCTTGTTTTTTTGGGGTAAGTTGATATAAGGCTTATGAATATGGCCCTGTGGACTTGGCGTGTGAAAACAGAACCAAACAGCTTATAGTGCATACTTCTGGAGTAGGGACTGGATTAATGATGCAAGGTCTAGGATAGTAATCGTGACCATTAATTCACAACACTTAAATTGTGAGGATTATCATGCTAAACCTAACATCATTAATCTGGTCCTAACATTCTGAACTGGAAAATTAGGCATGAATTGCTGACAATTCTAGACAAAACTTCTGAAGTCCGGTATGATATTTGGGAAGACTCTGCGCGACAACAGCAGTTGGTCGCTAATATGAAAATGCAGCTAGGAGATTGCACTAGCTCTCTCTTTTGGAAGACAAATTGGTCTGGTTAGGGAAACTTGGTCCTACTATTCAACAATCTATTCAAGCTGTCCACAGATAAAGAAGCTACGGTGGAGGAACTCAAAGTCAGGAAATATGGTGGATCTTCAGATTCATAAGAGCACTCCGTGATTCGGAGCAATCAAGGCTAGAGTAACTAAAAAAACTGATAAATGGATTAGCATTAAGGTCATTGGAAAAGGATTGATGAAAAAGGCAGATACTCAGTCAAATCTGCATACCTGGCTAACTCATCTGTCTCGCAGGTTCGGGATCCGGCAGATCATAGCAGATTAGCAGCAGCATGAGGGAAAATTGCCCTAAAGAGAGTACAAAGTTTTATCTGGAGAGTGCTAAGCAACCGCATAGCGACTACGGACAACTTAATACACAGAGGAATCACGGCTACAGTACGAACATCCTACTGCATATGGTGTGGTAAGCAAATGGAAACATGCTGTGACCGATTCTTTGGATGCCCTCACGCAAAGGAAGTTTGGTCCGGAATCTATAGTTGGCTTGATATCGTACCAGACACTAGCAGCAGCAGTAGTGGAGCAGCAATAGAGCACCTGCAAAAGACACATGAACTACTGCCCCAACGAATACAACAAAGAAACATGGAAAGCAATATGACAAGCCGTGGTCTGGTGTCTTTGGAAAGAGAGGAACGAAGTACGCTTTAACATAGTTGGAAATCGAAGAAGTGCCGAATACAGAGGACCACATCAAAATAAGTGGGTCATTGGCTTCAAGCTAGAGGCAAAACACCCTCAGCATGGGTTCTGAATGACTGGTTAGCGGACCTAAGATTAGTGTTATCAAGTGAAATGTAATATGGAAAGAGTGCACGGTAGTCATGAAGTGAAGCACTCATTAAGATGAAGTGTGGAAACTTCGCGCAAAAATTCTAATGTACTTGTACGGATCCAAACTAAACCAAACCAAACATACCCCGCCCTTAGGTAGGGTCTAGGTAGCCTTTTTTTTTTTACCCAGCACGAATAGCCTTATGAAATCCTTTTCTTACCCAATAAAAACGTCATTTCACCTGACTTACCAAAATACAACACAACTTCGCCGCCAAAAAATATGGGGCAACTAATTCCAGGATTACCCAATATGGGAATGCAACAATTTCAATACAACGCAACTTTTAATAGGTATATATAGCATAGAATATAGATTCACCGAATGTAAAAATATCTATTATTTGATAGTTAAAAAATTAAAAGATCTCTGTGGTTTCTTTTAAACAACAATCAAGAAGCAAAACTCCGCCGCCAAAAAATAATGCCTCTCTGCGCAGTTCAACAGTATAGAGTATACTGAACCAAGGAGGATCTGTATGTAATTTGATGATGAATTAATCAGGATGTTTGATA
>JAOYMZ010028729.1:0-17008 GCA_025802335.1 Pinguicula primuliflora | reverse complement strand
GGACTTTGATTTCTCAGCTAAGAGTTCAGAGGGTGCATCTGGTGGTATACTATTGACCTGGAAAAGTGGAAAGTTCAACAAACTGTCAGAAGTGCAGTTGAATCAAGCACTAGCGGTAAAAGGAATTTGGAATGAGCACATTCCAGTGGAAGTCACAATAATCTGTGTATATTCATCGTGTCATGCTGCTGAGAAGAGATTACTATGGCGGGACATTATCGAATATAGGCAGCAAAATCCAGGTGAAAAGATATGCATTATGGGTGATTTTAACGCCATAAGATCATAAACTGAGAGAACAGACCTCACTAATTTCAATCTAGCAGAGGCTCACGCTTTCTCAAGTTTCATTGTGGAGGCTGAAATGGTAGATATCCCGTTGATTCGAGCTGCCTGGTTCAAGCCAGATGGACAAGGTGTTTGTAGGCTAGACAGAATTCTGCTGAGTGAGGAGTGACTACAGCATTGGCCAAACTCAACCCAAACCACCTTGAGTCGTGAATTATCTGATCATTGTCCACTGATGCTATCACAAGGGTGCAAAAACTGGGGACCAAAGCCATTTATGATCTATGATGTGTGGCTGAATCAAGCTAGCTTAAGACGGATAGTGAAAACGGATTGGAATGCACTAATCCACCAAAACTCAAAAGGAATGGTACTAAAAGAAAAAGTAAGCGACTTAGAGGGGCTATATCAAAATGTGGAACTCTAACACAAATGGAGATACAAACGAGAAAATGTGAAGAGATAATCACAGCTATTGTTACTCGGTCATACAGAAGAGCCTTCACAGTAGAGAGCCTCCAAAGCTTTTTCTACCCAAAAATCAAAATACATACTATAAAAGGCCACAAGACATACGTTTTTTGTTTTAGTCAGTAGAAGGCTTCACAGTTGAAAAAGTCAAAAAGGACACAACAGTCCACAATGGCCCCTCAGCAAAGCTCTGTATCGAACTTGAGAGAGATCCCCATGCTGAATAGCTCTTGACAGAGTAATTTTGCCCCATAGGGCACATTAACTCTCACAACATCTTCTACAGAGTTGCAGAAACGACAGAAAGGGCCGCGAACTTTTCGACCCCCGTAGACCGTCCTTTGGATGACACTGGCCATATTCTTGCAATTCCTGCATATATGCATCTGAGAGGAGTCGCTGAGGGTGAAGAGTCGCTCGTGCAGGTTGGCCGCTGCGCCATGGGCTATGAGGCAGTCCCTTTCCATCTCCCCAAACTTGATTCCACCGAACCGCTTCCTGTCGGCCACAGGCTGACGTGTGAGGGGGTGAACCGGCCCGGTGTTCCTGAATTTCACTTTGTCTTCAGCCATGTGGGAGAGGCGCTGATAGAATGTTGGTCCCATGAAGATGAGGGATTCAACCCTTTCACCTGTACGGCCATCATAAACTCTTTCTCCCCCCCATCTTGAGAATCCAAGCCTAAAAGATGAAACCATATGGCATCACTTGCACGGTATGAGAAAACTACATGAAATTGCAAGCCATGACTGTAACTTATCTAACAGGACATGGGGATCCTTGGTGAATGATGTAAAACATGGAGGATAAATTAAAAAAATGTATGGCATTTTGATTGAATCTTATGACGCCAACGTAAATTTCACATAATGGATATACGGATAAGAAAGGCCTTCGTGAGAAAGATGATTACCTGTGGAGCTGAGCAGTTATATCTTCGACATTCGGGGTAGAAAACGGGGTGGCATATTTTAGTCCGCCACTCAGTGCAATCCCTTTTCCTAAAGCAGCCTCTAAAAGCTGGCCAGGAGTTTGTCGAGAAGGAAATGCGTGAGGGTTTATTACAATATCCGGTACTACTCCTTGTTGGGTGAACGGGAAATTCTCCTGAGATTCCAAAAAACCCAAGACACCCTTCTGCCCATGCATGCTTGAAAATTTGTCTCCCAGACATGGAGAGCGAACCTGGAAAACATGCATGTTTTCGATGAGACAAGCGGAGAAATAAATCCGGTACAAAGACAGGAAAAAAAAACACCCAACGAACGCTGATTCTGTACATATCAAACTACAGGAAGAGGCATTACCTGTCTCAACGAAACAACAGCAAAGTTTTTGCCCTCATCATTAGCCGAGAGCACAACCTTCTGAACCATACCCCTCTCTGTATGCTTAAGTTTGATGCTGTGATCCACCCCAGTAGCAGTGTGCTTACCGATGACAATGTCACCAGTTTGGAGACTTGCACCAACGAAAGGAAGACCATCATCATCTAGGCTGTTGACGCTTCCAAATTTGCTAGGCATCTTTCCGAAGCTGACCAAGTTATCAGCTTTTACCTTCTTCATTGGCGCTGATTCAGAATTCTCAACCTCTGCCTTGTAGCTCCTGATATGTTCGGACCGGAACATACCACGCTCCACGGATGCCCGATTCATTACCAGTGAGTCCTCTTGGTTATATCCGAGATGGACGTTTACAGACACAATGGCACACTGGCCATTGTAAAACTGAGGTCTGGCCATCTTTCCCTTCCGGCGATCAGAATCCTTCAAGTTCCCAAGGCAATCTGAAAGCATCGTTCGAAAAAGCGGTTTCTGGGGGTAATACAACTGATGCGAGTTTGTATCCACTCTAATGCTCGAATTTGTTGTGGAGTATCCGATGGCTTGTTGTGAGTGCTTCTCAGACTGGTACAGAACTCTCCTTGCATGATCATGATTTGCGAAAGGGATGAGCCCACAACTTAACCCTAACAAGAACGAACTGTCAAGTTCACAATGAGAGTATTTCACAGGTGGGTTCTCTAGTTCAGCCGTGAAAAGGTACTTTGTTCCCCATGCAGTCTGGCAATCTTCTTCCTCTTCTGGTCCAATAAGCTCAACTATCCCATTATCTAGAAGAGATTGAAACAAGAGTTCTCCCTTCAAATCATTGATTTTCCTCATATTCTGAACAACTAATAGAGGACGGAGAATTCTCCCAGCATCAGTAAATATGCGAACTTCTCCATGATGCTCATCTCTTTTAATTTCAACCTGGAAAGAGAAAAAGTACAAAGGAAGATTTTGACATGGAAAACAGAAACAAGTGCAATAGATAGGACACAAGATCTTTACGGTACCTGATGAGGCACTTCCAGCCTGCGACGTTTACGTCTAAGCTTAGATACAAATGATGAAGAATCTTTACACACTCCAACCCAGTCACCATTAAGCAAAATTTTGTGTTTTCCATCTAGCAAACTTGAAATATCATCAACCAGTTTCTCCATTCCACATTCATGGAATTTTTGAAGAAGAGGTTCTCGTTTCAGAACATTAGTACTCACAAGACCCAAGCTTGATAGATTCTTAACCAGTCCACAATTTTCTCCATCAGGCGTAGAGAGGAAGCAGACCTTTCCCCAATGAGATGGGTGCCTGTAAGACAGGAATTAAGAGGTATAGTATAGCAAAATAAACATAAAATAAAGAGACAAAACCCAACATTATTGAGAAAACAATATCATTCAAAGATGAAGACGAGCGTCCAAATAAGACATCATTCAAGAAAATGGCCAAACCAATACTTCACTAGCTTCTATTTTTAAGTATTTTTTTATAGCATTCAGCCAACTTACGGGTATCGAGCATCACCGACTTTGCCTACATACGTCACTTGCTGACGCGTTTTCCTCATATCAGCAGTTGTTTGCAGAGGATTTGTACGCCTAAGTGTAGCAACTACACCAGAAAGTCTTTCCATCCGCTTGTAAGGATGCACCCAGGCCCCAGTTGAGAAAGCTCTCGAAAGACCATTCGTGATGATGGAGGCATCCAAGTACTGGTCAATTGATTGGATCTCACGATCTCTATCCAGATCCCTCTGTAGACTTTTGATCATGGACTTTTGCGCATGTTTAATGTGGACTTTCAGCTCTCGTTCGAGGAGCTCAGCAGCCAATTCCATTCTCTTGTTCCTGAAATCGTCTCTATTATCAACTTTCCTACGCCCCTTAAAAGCTTCTAAGAGAGATTTCACCATGTATGCCAGAAAGCAAGCTTTCTTCACTGAGCTCTGAAGATCTGGAAAGAGGTAGTTTCTGATACATTCTTCGACTGAATCTGCTGGTGGGAATTTGCATGCCTGCATTAGATGCTTGATGTGTTTCACAGCGTTGTCTCCCTTACGGAAACCATCGCACTTTCTATCAGCATCATAAATTGATGAAAGAAATATATTGGCAATGGATGAATCTTCAATGTCAAGGTCAATCATTTTGATAATCTCTTTGTCATTCCCAACACCTAAGGCAAAGAACATAATCCATATGGGAATTTCTACGGCACTGAAGTAGACTGTAAGAACCTTTTCTCCTCCGATGATGTTCTCCACCTTCGGAACTAACTTAATGTGAACTCGTTTCTTTTTCAAAACTGGCCTAAATGCCACACTCCAAGAGGGCTCTTTGGATACCCACAACCGCTTGAGATAGATTTGCTCCTGTGCGATGAATGTCTGCATCAAAAGTTTTTGAATTCATTGATCAAGAATTAATGAAGGTCTTCTATTAATTCTGGATATTAAAAAATAATTTGATTTCAACATTACATAATTACTAGGGAGATAAACAAAAGCGTTATTCAGAAGATTGTACCAAGCAAAAATATTTGCCTGATTGAACAATTAGCATGTGAAAGCCCTTCGAAGTGCCAACATATTAACGTAGTTATGAAAGTATCTTCATATATGCAATAGATAGATTTATTAAAAAAGTTCAGTTACTTAAAGTGAATTAGTGAAACGAACTCAAAGTGCGAGCTAAGCATTAAACAGAATCGAAGCAACATCCATCTACAATGTTCTCGGTTAACATAAAGGCTAATTGTGAAAAGGCTTGCCTCTTCGTTCTTACCTTCTCAGCACCCTTGATGATGAAATAGCCCCCTTCATCGAAGTCACAATCCTTTTTATTGGTCTGACTCAACCAGCATAAGTCAGAATTGACCATAACAGGGAGTCTCCCAAAATTTATTTCATTCTTATATTCATTCACAGGAGTCTTCTCAACAAGACTATCCACCCCAGTTTTGAATTTGTCGCTTCTGGAGACACCTTCAGTATACACCTGAAACGGTTGAGATAGTAGTCATCCAATAAGTATTGAAGGAAACAAGCAAAATAGAACCATGAAATGAAATACTGGTTCCGGAGGACTATGTAGCCATATGTTTTCATTGCACAATAGAACCACGGTATACATGTATAGTAATTCAGAATAAACAGGTTTGAACTTTGAAGAAGTGACACCATCCATGAGAGCACCATAAGGCAGAAGCTTCTATCAATTTTTTTACAATTTACTCAGTCCGTCAATAATTAGCATCAGAATTGAATGGGCAGAAGATATCTTGGAATCTTGAAAATTAGTAACACAAAGAAGAATATGACCACCACCAACCTGAATATGTGTCTCAACTTTGATTCTTGCTGCATAGGTCATATTCTGCAGACGAGCATGCCTGGGGTGAAGCTGTAGGTAATCCGTGGATCCCTCAATAGAGGAAAAGGCCTCTCCTGTCCAGAAGGTTGGACGCTCTAGACTGACCTTTCCATACTTCAGGGATGCCCGCCTCCAGTCTCCATCCCCACGCTTTGAGGGATCATACCCCGGCTCAATCACAATTTCCCCAAGAGAGTCGAAGACCTGTTGAATGCCCTGTTTGATAAACTCATTGTATGAGTTTATCTGATGACTTAAAAGTCCATACTTCTCAAAAAAGGCCGTTGTGGCCTTTTTGCAGAAGCCTTTTGCCACACTTTCATCTAACTCTCTTATGATGTTGTCCATCTCATCATCTGAATCAGACAAGTCGGACTCCATATCATCATCTACATTCATTAGTGTGGATCCGTTAGAGAATTTCTCATTGATGCTACTGGGTCCAGCTTCTTCCATCAAATCTCGCCTGCAGGGAAATGGAGAGTAAACTAAGTAGATGGATCTCCAATTTCCTCATGGTACCGAGACAAAAGAATTCATGATATAAGCAAGCCCTCAAAGCCAAAAACAAATCTGACTATGATTTTGACTTGCATACATGAAAAAAAACTATTACATACATGAACATTAAGACCAGTCATATCAAAGAAAAAGAATATAATAATAAAACACCTTGGTGGTGAGCAAAAATGCTCCCATGACATAGAACTTCGAGGAACCTATTGTTCACTATCAACTCCTAAAAACCATCTCCGGCTCTCCCCCACTACCAGCATTATAGAAGAACCACAAAGTCCGCAAGACCTTGACTCATTAGATTTCCAATTTCTCCGCTGAAATCTGAATCCTTCCGAGAATAAAAGATTTTTCTCATTTCCTCTAAACCATTAGGTTAAAACTTCAAAACACAAGGATGCAAACGAAACGAAACCCCTTCAACAAAAAACCTTGACTCAGTAGACTAAAAACGACAGACACCAGGGCATACACAGCAATGCATGATTGACCTAAAGAATGTAACATGCATCTGATTCTCCAAACATATACTTCCTTACAGCGAAAAAAAATCATTATCAGCTGGCCACGAAGCGTAGCAAGAAAATTCAGTAATGCTTCAAGATTGAAGAAGAACAAGAGCATAAAAATACATTTAAGAGAACTCACTCTACAATCTGTTTCTGAAGCAACCGATGGAGAATTGCTCAGTTTTTGAATCTGCCCTTCCCTTCACAGTCTCGGGACACTCCCAGTCACAGAGCAAGCTAGACAGAACGGGGTATGCAGTGGGTCGGGTATCTAAATACATCGGAATGCTATTTGGGCTATACGGCCCAAATGAGGATCGACGCGATTTGCCCAAATCACAGAAAAATGTCCAAATCCAAATTATTCGCATATTAACTTAATTCACCACGTAGCATCTTATTACCATATTAATAATTTCAACTTTTTTCAGATAAGATTATAATCCCAGCTTAAATTAGAGGAAAAGAAATAATACCGAAAAATCTAATGATTTTGATGTTTGAATTTGGGTATTAAGGCATGTTTTGCGCAAATATTTTTCTAGTTATGCTTATACTTCTTTTTATATTTCTTTTATTACTTTATTTTATTTTTAGCACAGCACTTAATTTTATTTTTAAAATGAATAATAATCCTGCATAAATATTACCGAAACGGTTTTATATTTCAACAAATTCCCATGCTTTTTCCCGGATTTTTCGGAAAGTCAACTCTCATCCAAAATTCGGGTTCATTGTGCAGCCTTTTAAAAATTATAATTAGATTATAAAAAAAAAAATTAAAAAATTACAAAAGTCAAAAGACAAAAAGCAAAATTTACAAATACTCCCAACTGACTTTTCAACCGTCAAAAAACAAAAAGTACATTGTTGAGCGTACCCATTAAGCATTCCAATCATTCGAGTCATACACCTAATAGTCATTTTAACTCTTGAACATTTCACTAATAAACAGAAACAAGGACTGTAAGCTGCTGCTTGGTGTTTGTTCTAAAAGTTCAGTTGTCTCCCAGATGGCCACAAGACACCTCTGGAAAGGTGACATGCCTGTTCCTCTCATACATCCGGTTCTCTTATTGTAACCGGCAAGTTCAGTTCCGGCTCAAACTCTCCGAGAGGGGAGAAAAATGACGCGACCATGTCGTTACTTACTTCCTCCAACGTGGGAGGATCCCACTGAAAAATTCAGAGATGAAATTAACTTGTTTAGGATTCTTCTCTGAGAGATGCCTACTAGCATACAGAATACATACCTTAGGAGCAAAGTCCTTATCCACTAATCTTGCTCGTACGCCCTACAAAGAACATCATATACAAGTAGTGAATGAAACAGCACGGTACCGCGATAGTCCGTTAAAAGCGTGAAAAGAGGTTTCAAATGATGCAATTTGAAAAAGAGGATCATGAGTTACCTCGCAAAAATCATCAGAGACTTGGCTGGACATAAACTTCAAGGATGTACGATACTCACGCGTGAGGCACTGGTCCAGAGTTTCAAATCTACCCTCTCGAATCTTCACACATTTCATGAAAAGATCAGTAAGAGAACCCCGGGTAACAGATGCAAAGAGAAGAGATTTGTTCAGAAAGAAAGATTGTGAATTACTGATTGCAAAGTCACTTTCAGACTCAACGGAGATGCTTCATTAATTTTGTTGAGAACAGCAGTAGACCATCTATCATTGGATCCATCAGCTCTACTTTCCTACACGGCCAGATGAAGTAGTGAGAAGAGCACAGGAGAAATCAGAAGTCCTTGGAAAGATGAAGCTAAACTTACCAAAGCATCAACTATTTCCTCCACAGTGTCATGGCAGAAGATCGAGTCAATTGTTTCTATCCTGTAACACGGAAAATGAAGAGTAGGATATTAATAAAATATGCCTTTGCTGAGCCATCGAGTATGCTGAAAAAAGGTTTTTAACAATTTAATAATGCAGCACAAAAAGGAAATTTACTCATGAAGCACACTGCTCCTTTCAGGATAGACTAAGCAACCATATTGAGCAAGAGAACTCCCGATGACTGCACGATCATCTGTTGTTAAACTACCAATACGTTCTTCAGTCCATGGGATCTTCTGTTAAGAGCAAACCGAATAATTGGAAATAGAGATAAGAGTTAAAGGTTCAAGAAATAAAGTAGGGAAAAAAAGAACCCTGGAAATAAAAAACTAACTTCCTTAAGTGAATAGTGTGTAGCAAGACCACTGGCCAACATTTCAGCACCATTCAGCTTATGTCCAGTAAGAGCTAGATACTCTCCTGCAGAGACGAGTTACCATTAATTTTCATTTGTTTCCAACTGCTAAGGACAAATACGTATGTAATTGAGACAACAACTCGATTATCAGTAACGTGCTAAGAAATTTAAATGGAGACTAGATGTTCAAGTCTCTGAGCTAACCATACTCAGTTTGTATAAAACGTGATCCAGACCTCATATACCAGTTTGTAGGGTACCTAAATAGCCAGGGAGGCGAGAAAGATAATACGAAGCCCCTGCATCAGGATGAAAGCCTATCTGAACTTCTGGAGTTGAAAATATCTGAAATCATGAGAGAAGCTATTCCTAAGCAGATTATAAGAGCTCATGATCGACGCATAAAGCCGTCCAGGAAGATTATCCCTCGCACAAATACGTAAAAAAGAACGTTGGAAAAACTGTGAGGTGAGGGATAGGTTTCATACAGTTCTATCAGTTACAAGGCGAAACATCCCAGGAAGTGAAATACCTGCTCCACCTCCCATTACGATACCATCCATGATTGCCACCTGAACAAATGGTGGAAATCAACTATAAGCGGTTTAGCTGGAAAACGAGTAGCACCTATTTTGGAAGAGAAATTACACACCTCCTTGACCTTAATGGCACTACAATGAAGAATAAATGTGTGACTGCTGACCTCCCTAGACTTACTAAATGTGAACAATTTAACCATATATTTCTCAGTTGGGAGATTCATGAATTCCACTGAGGTTCACATATAGGTAAGACTGGTGGAATTGTTTGATTCCACAACTCACAAGCTATTCCCCCGTTCCCAATAAAATACTTGATTGACAAATTTAACAGTGATAGAGTTAATAAAAAACAGAGAATTTTGGTTTCTTTTCAAGTTTGTAACTGTAAGTAGAAATGATAGAGAAAGAAAACTCACATGAGGCTTAAGATATGTACCCAATACATAGATAAATTTGTACAAACTCGCGAAAAATGCTTTGCAATCCTCAATCTTACCTGTAAGTTATATTGAGTAAAGAAAATCAAGTATCCAAATGAAAATAATGCATTATTGTGGATGAAGACAGAGCTAAGAAGCGAAATAAGCCAGAAAACAAACATTTTAGGAGATGATAATTTTCATGAAGACTAACCTTCATTTAGCAACCGGTGCAGTTCAACTACATCAGTGCCAGAGCAGAATGCTCTTTCACTCCCCGTCTTCAAGAAAAACAAAAACTTTAAGAGAAAGGGGAAAAAGCTTTCTACAACGCTGAATGATGACGCCATCAATTACCTTCATTATGACAAATCCAATGTCTGAGTTTTCCTCCCAAGACTCGTACAGTCTGTTTAATCGACCAGCCTAGTGTCATGTGTAAGGATTTTGGAATTAATGTACATTAATCGACATTTTAAGAGCAGATACAAAAATTTGATATATATCATTGGAAGAGCAAATTATGTAGGTTTTACACATAAGACATGAGGTATGCCCAAGTACCCTGCAGCAATTTATTACACTTCACATATCAAGTAAATATGAGATGCCTCCAAAAACAACCTGAAATTTGAAGCTTGGGGCTTGGGGCACAGCATGAACATAATCAAACAAGCTAAGAATACCATAGTAATGATGTTGGCATTATCCCAACAAATGACATGAAACTGACCATAGAAGCATTAAGAGCATTGAGCGCGGATGGTCTATTTAGAATTGCCGCCCTTGAACTAACCCTTCCTTCCACTAAAACCTACAATTAAAATTACAACAACATTAGCTACATTCCAAATCTTTGAGAATTTACGATTCAATTTTAGCTAAGCTACAACTGGGTTCCCCATCACCATACAGTACATAGACAAACAAACACCTTTGAGCTCAAGAAAACGAATTTCTTGAACATTCCATCAAGAAACAACAAGTACACCAACTTGCGTCGGTAGAAAAATTGCCAGTGCCATTCCAAGAGTATCCAGACACTAAATATTAAAGCGTATTAAATGACGCGATAGCTTGCCTCTTCTTGCCGTAGATAATCGGGCTGAGCATAACTGGGAAGAGCAGAAAAGCTTCTCCTCTGCCAATAAATTAACCCATTTTGTATTCGTGGCAACAAATATTTCACCTTTTGCATCCTTCAAAATGGATTATCAGTGGACTAGTTCCCTCCTTCCTCCAGATGTCTGCGCAATTCTTCTTGGGGCTACTGAGCTTCTAATGCGGCACGAAAAATAGCGGACTCCAGAGTCCAGACACTGGGAAATGATCAAAAATTTGCCCCTCCACTTTTCATTATTATATTGGTGGCGAGTAAAGTAAAATTCAATTTACTTTAACTAAAATTTAATTTATTAATTGTGATTTAACTAAAATTTAATTTATCTATTTTAAAAATACAATTTAACTTCTTATAATTTGATGAAAATTTAATTTATTCCTGCATGAATTTAACTTGTGGGATTGAAAGTGAATTACGAAAAATTAGTTGAAAAACACTATTCTAGACATTCATTATTATTAATTTTTTGAAAAATATTATTTTAGTATAAAAAATAAATTAAAAAAATCTAAACAAAAAAATATTTTATAATATAATTTAAAAGCTAAAATTATTATAAACAAACATGTAAAAAAATAGAAAGCATAAAAATACCAAAAAAAGTTAAAAATCACAAAATTGCAAATAACAAAAAGTATTCAAGAATATAAAACAATTTTAAAATGACATTAAAAAATCACAAATTTGCTAAAATTGTAAATAAATTTAAACAAATTAAAAAATTATTTTCAATAACAAGTTAAATAATATATTATACTTGTATTATATTGGTGGCGAGTAACCATAATTCCTACTAATTATTGTATCACACAACATCATAATTTGAAATTTAAATAATAAAGGAATATTTTAAACTAGATTAACAGTCTTATCTGATTGAATTTTGACGAATTTAGTAGTTGAAAATTTACTACTTACGAATTCAGGGCTAAACTTACTCATTGAGCAGGCTATGGACAAAGGAAAGCTTATGGCTACAGGTTTGACAATGGCCTGTCTGTGACGCATCAGCAATTTGCCGATGACACACTCTTGTTTACAAATGGTTCTATGGTGGATGTTTTTACTTTTAAAAGAATCCTGAGGTTTTTTTAGGCTTGCTCAGGGCTGAAAGTAAATTTCAACAAAAGTAGACTGTTTATGCTAAATGTGGAGCAGAATCTGGTTGAACAGCAAGCTAAAATACCGCATTGTCGAATGGATACTACACCTTTTCTATATCTTGGTATACAGGTGGGGATTAATCCCAGAAGAGTACGGTCATGACAACCAGTAATTGAGATTGTGCAGAAATGTTTGGACAGTTGGAGGAAAAAGAACATAATACTTGGAGGAAGGATCACCCAATTGAAAACTGTTTTGTCTCGCATATATACTACTTTTCCCTATATAGAGCTCCTAAAGCATTGTTGCAAAAGTTCACTCAGCTGCAAAAAAGATTTTTATGGGGAGATAAGGGTGAGGGAAGAAGGAGAATAAACTGGATTAAATGGGCCTCTGTATGTTGTCCTAATGAGAATGGTGGATTGGGGGTGAAACAACTTGAACAAACTAATTTGGCGTTGCTGGGCAAATGGTCAAGCAAGATGCTACCGGAGGGAGATCATTTGTGGAAGGATATAGTGCAAAAAAGCTATGGTAAACTGCAATTAAGAGGCAATACGAACATGAATCATATGAACACACAAGTGTCCATCTAGTGGCAAGATGTACGAAATTCAGTCACTACAAAGTCATGGTTCATTGATGAATTTCGGTACAAACTTTGAGATGGAGCAAGTATATCATTCTGGCATGATATATAGCTAGGCGCTAACTCAATATCCTCTATCTATCCCCATTTATATCTTGCTGCAGGTGATTAAGATGTTAAGGTAGCTGACAAGGGGAGCTTTGACGGTAGTACCTGGACTTGGGTATGGATATGGTTGGCCTGGGTCTCTGGCGAAGCACGGGATGAATTTCTGGAACTTATACAGCGTCTTCAAACATCTCCTCATCAGACACAAATGCAGGACTTGTGGGTGTGGACAGACCCTCCAAGGAAGCTATATCAAACCTCATAATTCTATTACAAAAAGATGTGTGATTTATGGTTAACTGCAGAAGCAAATGTTGGTACTAAATTGGCGTGGAACAACATCATCCCCTTGAAAATCCAGAGTTTTATCTAAAAATTGCTGCGGAGTCGAATACCAACATTGGATAATTTGGAACGCCGAGGTGTGGTGTTGAGCTTTGTCCTTTGCCCAAATTGTGCACAATCTGCGGAAACTGTGCAACACTTGTCCATCTCCTGCCCTAAAGCACAGGAAATATGGGTCAATATCTACCGGTGGCTTAAGATATATGGACCGTGGCCTCTGGAATTGCTGGAGAATCTAGAGCAATTCATGGGAATCTCGTCACCCACATGAAAAAAGAAGATATGGAATGCATTGTGGGCAACTGATTACCTGGCACATATGAAAAGTCCATAATGCCAAGCTATTTGATAATGCAGAATGGCCGGTACACGAGGTGACAGACCAAATAAAACTTTGAGGAGTGGTGTATAATGCCTGAATTTTGCGTTGGGTAGAACAAGAGGAGAGGCGGACAGGCGAGGAAGCAGTGAAGAATAAGACCGGACGAAGGAAACTAGAAGGAGCTTGTCTGTATTGTAGAGAAATGATGGATCGATTTGGTCAATTGACAATATGAAATAAAATACGCCTTAACTATAAAAAAAAGTAGTTGAAAATTTCTAACACTTTTCACTTTGACTAACTAGCTATTTATTAGTATTTTAAAAATTGTAGTAGGATTAAATCTCTCCGAGAACATGACCTCTGATAGGACGAGTTGGAGACGTCATATTACGGTTAAAGATACATAAAACTATATAGAGTAGTTGTTTAGTTATTGATCTCTAGTCTGATAGAAATAAGTGTGACATACTAGTGGATAAGTTACATCTAATTGTATTTATGTAGGCATTTATATATGTAGTTATTTCATTTATAGATGTGCTTCTCCTTGTGTATTATTTATTATTATTTGAGCTGGGAGTCTCCTCGGAAATAATCTTTCTATCCTATTGAGGAGTGGGGATATGATTGCGTACATCCTATCCCTCCCAAACTCTACCTAAGGACGAGATTTTATTGGGTATGTTTGGTTTGATTTAATTTAATTGTACACGAGGTGAAATTTCCTAGACATTAACCTATGAGTTATTCATACATAAACATTAATGATAAAAAATTTTATACTTCAATAGAGGTTGGACGATCCAGTCATTTAAAATTACTAGCAAAAACCTCACAATAATCTTTTGATCACATCCATCAAGTTTTATTGTGCCCTGAATTTTTGTGTCATGATAAAAATATCATTATTCGATTAGGCCAAATAATTAATGGGGCAGGTTCCGATGATATGATTTTATACATGCATTTTCAATTTCGGCCACTAGAATTGTCCGTTGACGGAATTAGGCATATCGTTAGAAAGCTTATACATAGGAGATCATAAAGCCCCATGTTTAGTTTTGGTTTCGGCGACTTCGTCGCCGGAATTTTCTAAAACCCTATTTTGGACTACTTAACCCAAGGGGAAATGTGAACCCTCCGTTAATCGGTGATATCGTCGTCGGAATATCACCAAAACTTGAACATATTCAATTCTATGCATAAGCTTTCTAACGATGTGCCCAATTCCATCAATTGGCAACCCTAGTAGCCGGAATTGAAAATCATGTCTAAAATCCTGTCTAAAATCTTGTCACCGGATCCTGCACCATTATTGATAGAGATAAATATTTGATGAATTTAATTTTTTTATTTTCATTCTAAATAATAATGACATTTATTTAATGTATTTATATTTATAAGTATTTATTTTATTATTTATCAAAATATTACTAAATTTTACGATTTACAATTCGTAAATTAACCATTTCGATTTACGATTCGCATTCCAATTTGACAACTATGCACTAGACCAACACTTCTTTGATATTAAATCTTCTCTTCTCTCTCCTCTCTTATCAAACTTCGATTAATTGGCGGTGCTAAGGTACAATAGTACAGAACAAGTAATGTAGAGAATAGAGAGACAAAGACCTGATGAAGAGCTAATGCGCAACACTGAATCCCAATATCATGTACATGGTGAATACACAGGTCATGTCAAGACCATGAGCTACAAAAGAAAATATACATTATGTCGTATTCATGGAGCTACAAAATCCCCATTGTAACATCAATAGTTTGCTAATGGTACACTATTATTTGGAGATGAAACATTGGAGGATACGCTGGCGCATAAAAGAGTATTGAGATTTTTGAACTGTGCTCATGATTGCAAGTGAATTTCCTTAAAAGTAAGCTCTTACACTTTATATATAATGTTGCGTCTTAAACGACAATACAAAAGCTTCCCTTTCTGTGCAGCCACACGCTTTTCCTTGTGGCGACGCGCTTCCTTCTCCACCTTCGATGCCAAGCACCCTCTCTCCATGTTCATCCTCCTTAACTGTGACAGCCACTATCATCATTAACTGCACTCTTGGATGCGAGATTGGATCGGCTACCATTTCTTCAAGATTATTGCGCCTCCTCAAATGGTCTCAATGTTTTTGCTGGTGTCTCTGATAGAAGCTATATGGTCTTAGTTTAGAGAAGTAATGATTCACATTATTAGCATTTGGCTGTATAGGCTCAACATCAGATTCCACAGCTTCCCACAACAACTGACCCTTCAAATAAGCCCTCATCTTTATAGCCCACACCTGGTACCCTTCACCCGTGAAGAAAGGTACAGCCGTTCCACCAAGAGGTTGAGCAGTTGGAGGTTGAGCAGTCATGGCTACGATACCCCTGATAGAAGCTATATGGTCTTAGTTTACAGAAGTAATGATTCTCGGAAGAGTATGAGTTATGTATAACCTTTTATTTCAATGTATACGAACAGAGAACCCTGTTCTTAGGTTTTGGGAGATTTCCCATGTATGAAGCAATTGAAGGATAAGGATGGAGGGAACTACTTTTTCATTCACTTCTCAAAAAGATTTATACACCTAGTAAGACACAATGCACACCTTCACACTCTCCAGAGCTTAAAGCCAAAAACCAAATCAAACCAAATCAAACCAAACATATCCACTAAATCTCGTCCTTAGGCAGGGTCTGGGGAGGGTAAGATGTACGCAATCATGTCCCTACCCCAAAAAAACATAATTAACAACTTAAACATCTAACTAAGCATTATCAACAAGTGATCAGCATCACATCTTTGAATACTCATCCTTGATGCTGAGCATCTTCAGTGGACTAAGCTTTGCACATAAATGGTGATTAATATTATGGCGATTTTGCCGTCGAAAAAATAAACCCTAACCCATAAACCCAAAACCCTAAAATCTATAGATCCTAAACCCTAAATAAATCCTAAATCCTAAAATAACCCTAATAAAAATGGTAATTAATATTACGGCAGCTTCGTCGTTAAAACCCTACCCTATAAATCCCAAACCCTAAACAAAATAGTGATTTATATTACGGCAGTTTCGCCGCAAAAATCCTAAACCCTAAAATAACCCTAAACCCTAAAAAATGGCGAACAATATTGAGGTAGCTTCGCCGCCGAAAAAATAAAACCCTACCCTATAAACCTAAACTGCTCCTAAACCCTAAAAACATATAAACCCAAACTCTAAAAACTCCAAATGTTAAACATTATTTAACGACGACAATTAATATTACAGCGGCTTTGCCGCCGAAAAGCTAAAACCCTAAATGATGAACTCAAACTCTATAAATCCTAAATGTTAAACGTTATTAAAAAATGAAAAACAATATTACGGTGGTTTCGCCGCCGAGAAACTAAAACCCTACATGATGAACCCAAACTCTAAAGACCATAAATGTTAAACTTTATTTAACGACAATAATTAATATTACGGCAGCTTCGCCACCGAAAATCTAAAACCATAAATAATAAACACACACTTTATAAACATTAAATGCCAAACTTTATTTAAAGACGAGAATTAATATTATAGCATCTTCGCCGCTAAAAAACTAAAACCCTAAACCCCTATAAACCCTAAAGGTTAAATTCTAATAACCCTACACCCTAATAAAAAATAGTGATTAAAATTATAGTGCATCGGCGTCAAAGCCAAACCTTAATATCACACAAAATATAACTTGATATTAAAAAAATAAGTACATCGAAATAGTATCAAG